>JAPYYW010002044.1:0-38115 GCA_030522545.1 Cremastinae sp. A BG-2022a | reverse complement strand
TCTAAAAACGAGCAAAAAACAACAAATTTGCCAAACGATGATTCTAAAAACGAGCAAAAAACAACAAATTTGCCAAACGATGATTCTAAAAACGAGCAATAAACAACAAATTTGCCAAACGATGATTCTAAAAACGAGCAACAAACAACAAATTTGCCAAACGATGATTCTAAAAATGAGCAACGTAATAACAAGGATCACAGGCAGAAATATCAATACGGGCCGAATCGAAACATGCCAGGCATCCGGGATTTTATTCTACGGCTGTATCAAGCCATCCAGATGACTCAAAATGTAACGATGTTGCAGAAAAGAGCTGGATAGTGCTGCCTGATGAGATTGATAGTTGCGAGCCAAAATTGACTGAAATATAAAAGCACATACTGTGTACTCGCTTTTCAGTATTCAAGATCAATTTACTCTAATGGCAACATCGCTGTTGCCATATTCTACGTCGAATCATTTATAATAGCAGTCTACATAATTTTCAAGTATCGAAAAATTTACTTGTGAACGTTGTTTTTAAATTTTTAATCCGCAATCTTTCATCCGATTCAGTTGTTCAACATTAAATAATTCCATTATTACAAAAGCACAAATAAATGATGTTGCATCGAAAAATTACGTATATAATAAATGTATTTTATAAAGAAAAGAAATTAATTGAAATCACACGAAAAAATTTCGTTACGAAATAAATCATCCTTTTTCTCCCTTTCTCGTGAAGCTTGAGATAAATTTTAATTAAGAGGTTTTATTCGCATGCGCGTGCAGAAAGAATGAGAGAGAGGTTCGAGCTCGAGAAGGAGCGTCGAGGAAGCGCGCGTAACACAAAAGGACCGGTAGCCGATTGCAGAACGCATAAACCGGCACGGCTCATTAGTGCGGACGCCCGTGAATTGCTTCACCGGCTATTTTATAGTTGTAGGTGGCTGGCCGGGCCGGGGATAAACACACCGACGAGAAATCATCGTTTTATTCCACGCCGATATATATATACGTATTCCCTCGCTCGGAGGGCAAAAGTCACCCTACCAACTTTACGAGACACATAAAATCTCTTCCCGGGAAAGATTTCGAGATCGTCGATGAAATACAAAAAAAAATTGATCCAAAAATGCATGTTCGTAAGTGCTCCAAAAAAATTCTCGAACGTAAATCGTTTTACTCTTATAAACATATCAGAACGTTTATGATGAAGACACAGGTACATTTATGACCCTATTTATTTCCTAGCCATGTATTTATTTCCTTTTTCAATTGAAAATAAAAATAGACTTGGTAGATTCATCTATCTCCTATCAAAACTACAGAAAATATTTTTAAAAAAGTATACTTATTAATTACATTAAAATATATATTAATAATGCAATAGATAGTTAATGAACTAAAAAAAAATTAATTAAAAAAAATACCATAATAAGTGAACTAGAACAACAAATGTAAAATAAAATTCTTAATCACAGAAGAATTGAAGAAAATATTTTAAAATGCAACATTTTTCGAGTTGGCATGGGCGTGTTAGCAAAAATTTGCAATGAACTCGGCAAGATATTTCGCTGGCATTAATTTCGGATCTTTTTCTCCTTCAATAAAGTTTCTTTCATATAAAATTTTTTTTTCTATGTAATCACCGCGCGTTTATTCGATCAATTTATTGTAACTACTTAATTTTTTACCGTTCCGTTCTAAGAAACGTCGAGTGAATATATTTTCCTATATTTTTTATACCACGAAACAGAGGGTTTTCGGCGAACTATGTTTGCGTTTTCACTCTTATATTCCTGCCTTTCCGTACGGAAATCAAAGTCATTGACAGGGGGGAGGAAAAATAAGTTACATTGTCCGTGAAAACAGGTACGACGTGACGTTTGTCGATAAACACAAACTTTTCTCTCGATTTGCGGGGGAGGAGTGGAGAAGAGAAAGGAGACGATATAAAAAAAAGCAGAAAATAAATAATTCCGAGGAGTTTTGCGTATTTCGTGAAGTATACATAGGAGACGGATATGGAAGAACCGCTGCGGCATCGTATGTAATTTTACAGTGGTAATAACATGGAGAGAGCCGCATGGAAAATATTCGCGTCGTACGTGTTTCGTACGGACACTCGGAGTCGCCATTGTTCGAGGAGGAAAGAGACGGGAAATGTGTACGTGCTGGGCTCGAAAGCCACTGCCCTTAAGTAATGATATAGCCACGTGAGCGACGTCTATCGAGAAAATCGTACGTTGACATTTGTCAAAGACGGAAAACGTCTTCTTCAGGGAGTCACAAAAGCAGAATTTTATTTTCTTTTCCCCTTTTTTCTTCTTGATATTATCTTTCATTCGACGACGAATCATTTCGCAATTTTTGCAATAATTAATTTGCGAAACGTTTAGCTGGTAAAAAAATCGATTCGGATACAAAAAAGTCATTAAAAGCATCGAAAACTATTCAATGATAATAAAATATTATATATAAAAAAATTGTAATCTATAAAAAAAGGGTCATTAAAAAAGTTCTATAATAAAAATAATAAATTAAAAATATTATGACTCTAAATGAAAGCAGACTCGGTTTAGGGAAACTTAAGAGAAAAAAAACGAAATGCATTGAAAACATTTACTCGACATTGAAACAATGTTACATTTTTGAGCTTTATAAGAAGAGTAAAAACTTTTTCTCGCATGTTAAAATAGAATGTAGATCTGTAAATAGGCCCTGCATATAGGATATGTGCGTGAACATGAAAGTGATGAGATATACAGAAGCTTGTAATTTATATGCAATTTGCATTCAATTTTCTCGATTTATCGTCGATGCGAATAAACGCTAGTGCGTGCGCGCACGTTGTCCGTATTCTCATGAAACTTTGTTCCCGATAATGCAGACTTGGTGAAATAAATAACGAGACGAAAACAAAAAAATAAAAAATTACAAAATTTCAATAAAAATGTAAAGAAAACTAAAAATATGTACTTTATTACTTGATAAAAAAATAATTTTTTAAGTTCTCTTGTTGTATCGTCAAAAAAACTACATAATTTATACTATTATTGTTATTTTTATCCAATATAAAATTTCAGATATCACAGAAATTTTATTTGTAATTTTATTGCTTGTAAAAAAGTGAAATATATTATTCAGGTGTTAATTTTCAAGAATACACATCAGATCGTGCATGGAAATTTTTGTGAATAAAAATTGTCG
Source organism: Cremastinae sp. A BG-2022a (assembly GCA_030522545.1). NCBI lineage: Eukaryota > Metazoa > Arthropoda > Insecta > Hymenoptera > Ichneumonidae > Cremastinae sp. A BG-2022a. Next base: position 34,920 of record JAPYYW010002044.1, on the reverse strand, counting down.
AACGTAAAATAAAAATATTTCTCAATTGAATTTTTGTTGAAATTTTAGCATGCGCATCCACGCGAACGAAAACGCGAAAGATTTTGATTTATAAATAAAATCAAGAGACGACTAAACAAGAAATAATGATTTTAAAACTCAAAGCAAGATACGATCGGCCTCGAGTTTCTAGATTAAACAACGTTCTCGAAAGATCGTTATATCGAGATACCGGCGACGAGAGGAAGAAGGAAAATTCGTTCGTTCCATATTCCTAATTGCCAGAGTGTCTTGTAATACGCATTGAGATAAAATTGTTGACGCCCGGTATCTCAATCGCGGGTACGAATCAATTAGCCGTCGTTATCTGGAAATCGAATGAAGTCGAAAGAAAAAAGGGAGCTTTGCAGGCCCGTGTGGATGACTCTCTACTTTTATCATGGAAAAGGGCGTTAAAACACGTTTCGGGGCATTTTCCGTGGCCCTCTTTATTTTCGGTTGTACGCGAGGATGTTTGGAATCGAACATCTTTCGGGATGAAAGAGAGAGAGAGAGAGAGAGAGAGAGAGAGAGAGAGAGAGAGAGAGAGAAAACAGGAGAAAAGGTGGCGAGGTGGGTGAGGGTGGCGGCGCCAACGAATCCTTTGAAGCTCAACCGCTCGGTGGGTTTCTTCAGGTAGCCACAGACACATTAGTCACTCCTTCATCTCGCATCCTCTTCATCCCTCATCTTCGCCTCTCCCTTTATTTTCCTCTAGATTTTTCTTCACGTTCCCTCCCCGTCCCGTTCTCATTCTCTCCCTCGTTTTCTCGTCTCTTTCTCTCCGTCCAAAGCACCGCGACTCGGGAAGCTCGTTCATCTCGATCCTGTCTTTCTCCCCCCCCTTCCCCTCCTGCAACCCCGCCGGACCCGACGATGAAGGGAACCGCGCGACGGGAGATATATAGATATCCAGGGATTCGTGGCTCATCGGGAGAAAAAAAAGAGAAAAATAAAAGGAGAGAAGGAGAAAAAGATCGAGCCCACATGCAGCTAAATGAGTTGCTCCTAATTCTTAAACGGTCACCGACAAACGCGTGTCAACTACCATTCTCATTTGTTTCGTGGTCGGAGAGCTCGCCCATTACCAGAAATTCATTGTCGTTATCTCTGCCTCGTATACACGTCTCAATCTTCGACTGTATATATGTTTCTTTCTCCCTCCTTTTTTTCGTCATTCGAAAAAATGAGTATCGATGAAATATTTTCTCGTGTAAACCCCGTCGTCGTTCGCTTCGCGATCGATGAGATACATTTTCCATCCGTCGATGATAAATCTATATGGATAATTACTCCTTTTTTCTTTTTTCTTTTGAACTCGACATGAAGTAACAGTCGCCCTATCCTGAAATTACGCGGATTCAAATTTTTCGAGATATCGATCATTGCTTTTTTTCTTCGTTGAAACGTTTTTAGAGATTCGAGAACGAGCTGGATCGTAACGTTTGGTATAATTACAGTGTTTTTTTTTTCATCGTTTCGTTTTTCTTTTTTTATTTCTTTTTTCGAACGATTCGAAACGTCGCCGCTTTCACGCGCGTTTCGTCATTCACTCGACGTTTTTTGACCTTTCACGCGCGAGAGATAATAGAGACGAGTTCTTCTAATCGCGTGGCGCCCAGAGAATCTGAGGTCAGAGTCAAATCACCTTCTCATTATGAAGTAATTAAAAGCCATTACTAATGCCTATCTTTTATACTGGTGCGACGACGAGAGCGTTCGGGAGAATGAGAAGTAAAGGAAAAGACAAAAAAAGAGCGGAGAAAGAGTCTGGCGAAAGATGGATCGTATGAAAAGAGCGACCACTGGTCAGACCCTCGTCTCGAATGCCCGGAGATTGAACGAGTTGAATAAAAAATAGAGCCGTGACTGTAAAAATTTTTTTTTCAAAGTCTCCAAAGTTTTTATTAGATTCCCCGATAAAGGAGTCACTTCGTCGAAATGTCGTATCGTTGAAAATTTTTATATATAACTTTAAAGACGTGTTTTAAATTTAAAAAATTTCACAAATATTAGGAAATTTTTCATTTTTACCACTTTTTACCACTTTTTTTTTCACTGTTCAAGAAAATTAAGTTGATAATTGAATAACCGAATATGAACTCTTAGTCGTGATTTCTGTCGACGAAAAATTTCGTGCGACCAGCAATTTCAGTCACGCGTCGATATCCGGTCCGGGATGACCGGCAACCCCTTCGATTCCCTCAGAATCCTAAATCGATTACGAAATGTACTTCTGAAGTACGAAATTGTCCCTCCAAATTAATAACAGCAAAAGGAATAAACGGAAAAAGAATAAAAATAATAATAATTGAGGGCATTTTATCCAGGCACCCTTTTTTCAACTCGTATATCGAGAATTATTTTAATTCCCTGTCCATATTCATCTTCGAGAGGGGATCCCGTAGTGAGAGAAAAAGGATGAGAGCCTTCGACAAAATGAGACCGTGACGAAGCCACCGGCGCCAGGTCTGTTCAAACTCATTACACGATTCTCTTCGGCGAGAAATTCTCGAGTCTTTGTAGTACGAGTAAAAGAGAGGCAAATATATACGTAGATATTTTATACGTGTGTAAAAGAATAAAAAGGATGCGAAGAGCTTTTGAAGAGTTCTTCTCGACTGGCCGATCGCCGCGCACGAATCGTTTCAATCCCGTGACTCTCAATTGAATCAATTTTCATTTTGACGTATTCATCACAAAATTTTATTCAATTTCACTTATACGCAAAATATCACAATCTTCCAAGTCCATTTTATCTTTTTTTTCAAGTTTAATTGAGTCGAAATTTTACGTGATGCATGGATCATCAAGATCAAAAACAATTTATTATTATATCAATTAAACATTTTGAAAATTTGATAAATGCTTCTTGATAATAAGAGTCAAGAATTTTTAAAGATTTCACTACTTACATTTTTCATCTTTAATTGCGTGTAAATAGTACCAAATGTAAAAACTGTTTGAAAAGTTTGTTTAAATTATCCATTAATTACAATTAATGTTACGATTAGTAAAAAAAGTGTTTAAAAAATTGTGACAAAAATAACGTAAAGGATAATTATTTTCACAAATTCATCATGAAACTTATTTTTTTCAGGAACAGTATTTACAGAACATCCATAAAGGTAATTTTTATAACTCTTCCAAAGAGCTCATCGAACTACCTTAAATTGATTTTTATTTTTTGTGCTGGCGACTGGGCCATCGGTGGGATGACGTTGTGCGTTTAGTTTTCGCGACGTTTATATTGACGAGCGATAATGACGAGGAGGACGGTCATGGTAAAATCGATGGGATCAAAGCGTAACGTTGTTGATGAGTTTCAACCGAAACAGTGGAAAGATACACAAGAATCGTTACGCACAAACGAACCGTGGCATAGAGCGAGTCTCTCGAAAAGCCTTGAATGAACGAAACCAGTTCACGAATCATCTATCATCTTAATGGCACGGGTAACCATTTTTTCCCCTACTTTTCACTGTTTCTCTCTATACCGACCAGGATCCTCGAGACAAGGATATATCGCCCCGAGTCGAAAATTCGAGTGATACATGAATGAAGAAAAAAAAGGAGAAAAAAACAATATACGAACCGGAAGCCCAAAATTTGTAACCGCTAATATTTATTCTGTTAATTTGACTAACGTTGGGAAAGTTTGATCATTTTTTTTTGCGAGCAAAGACGAATCGTCTTTTTTTTTCTTTTTTTGGTAATTTCAACTTCCTGCGTGTCCTGAGAAAGTTCGAGATACGATTTTATTCCAGGATTTTCTTCGAAAACGTGTTCTCTTTCGTGCGCATACGTTCGGGATATGCATTCTGTACTCCTCGGCTCCTTTTTTCGCATTGAGCTAAAGAAGGAGAGCCATTTAGTCTTCTTTGGATCGAGGGTAGACAGGAAGCGATACAATATTCGTATAAAAAGGGAGCAACGGGAGGAATCTTTGGAAAAAGGGAAACTCGCTGGACAGCGAGGACGAAGCGATGGGCGGGGAAGCGCGAGAAAGGAACGGAGATCGCGCCTCCGAATTCGTCGTTTTACTTTTTTTCTCCTTTATTGCGTGCGTCGGAACGAGAAAATAATAATTCAGGGGAATAATGATGTAAAACGCTTCGCCGAGGATAAAACGCGGCAAGAATCTTGCTCACAAGAAAATTCGCTCGAGATTTTCCGTGTGCACGTGCCCAAGTATATAACGATCTCGGGAAGAATAATAAAAACTCGGAGACCGAAATTCATTCAGAATTGGCATTCTCGGTATGGAAAAAGGATCTGAATCGACGCGCGGAAAAACCGAGAGGCCTTCGAGTTATTATCGAACGCGAAGATATAGGAAATTAAATATCTCACGGTTCATGGACGAGTCGTGACGAATAAACGCGGCGTTCGATCAGAAACTCGGTGGATTATAAGCTCTGCCCGCCGATATCCGATCAGAATTTCTGTTATTACCGGGATACGTTCTCTCCATCTTTTTATTATCTCTCCCGTGTTCTTCGCTCGCAAAACATCTGCCCGTTGTTTTTTTACCGTTCTCAAGGTGCGAACGCTGCGCAGAATTGATTTTTCGCGAAACTCATCGACAACCGGCGTTCTCATCTTCATATATTCATTCTTGTGAACCGTCGATACGTTTCTTTTATCTTTAAAAATGAAACGAAGACGAGAAAAATATATTTTAAAAAACTGCGACAAAGGCTAGCTATAGCTGAAAACTTATGCAAATCCTATTATTTGATTAAACAATAAAAAATAAGTATACAAAAATCTATTAAATTATATAACTATAACAAAAATTATATAACAGAAACTTGAAAGTTGTAAACTTTGAATATGAACCTCATTTCCAAACAATTAAAATAAACACTCAAGCCTTGCCTTAAAATCCCCAGAACATTTATAAGAAAAACAAAAAACCCAGAAAGAACAATAACCTATCAAATTATCAGTAAATATGCAAAAGATATATGCTCAAATAAATTTAAAAGTAAAAAAATGTTAACTGAAATGTAGACAATAGTATTAAAAATGACGTGAATAAAAATGAGTGAATAAAAAATAAAAATAAATAGTTTGAACTAAAGAACTTTGAGCGATGATTTATTGCCAGTGCAAGTACTACCAAAATCATCAAAATGTATTATGAATGTGTAAAAACAGCAACATTGACCAAAAATTAATGTAACTTCTGACAATAAAATTCATTCCACTAATACAACTGAAATAAAAATGATCTAAAATGAAGATCTTGTTAAATAAAGAAAATATAGTGGGAGCACCCTGGAAATCTGGACAAAAAAATTGAGGAGATATCGAAGATTCGTCGCATTCATTCGAAGAAAGAATCTCGAGTGACAGGATACGGCCGTTTCGTAAGCGGGTCTCCGATTACTCGTGAAAAAGAGATTTGACGGGGCCAACTTCCGGTTGGCCGTGCAACGAGGGTTCCCAAATGAGCGAAAATCTCATCGGGCTCCCGTACTTTCGCCCAAATAATTCACAGATGTCGCGCTTTAACGAGAACGATCGTCGAGCGAGGTTAACAAGTGCGATCGTGTTACGAGCACGAGAGTCCACGTGCCCAATATATTTTTCCTCACAGAGAGGTATGAATTTTCTCGTGCATTCAAGAAATTTCACGCCCACGGATTCATTCATAGGGAGTACAAAAATTTCGACGACGAGAAAGGGAAACGAGAGAGAGAGAGAGAGAGAATAATTTCTACAAAAGACGCACGCGCTCGCTAAATCTTTTTCAAGAAATTTTTTCCTAATAAAGTATATATGTATATAATATATAGAAAATAAATATATGTAAGTTATAGAAAATTCTCATATGACTTTGTGAAATTCTTGCCGCAAAGTTTTCACGAATTTCACCAATTGTATTTATACCGAAGTAAATTTTTTGGTAGCTCTATAGCAATTAACGTTTTATTCTTAGAAACATTTTGAAAATATTCATTATTGGTAGAAAAATTAACCAAATAAATTTTTTAAAAAGTCAAATAGCTGCAGAAGATTCCAGAGTGGAGGCAATTTTCGTTTCTTCTCTAAGCAAGTTAAAAAATCCATTCGATTGAAAATTTAAAATTATAAAGGGTAGAAAAAATGGTTAAAAAAGAGAAGAAAAATATCGCCTTTAAACCGATTATCTCCAAAATTTCTACATTTTGTCACTTTTTACCAGCCTAAAATTCAAGATCGAAAAAACCGTCATCATATCTGCACACAAGGAATTGAGATAATAGCTAGATTGAAAAAATAAATAAAAGGATTGTTTTTTCATTGTCAAAATAAAGTCGCTGGCATGCCTAGCAAAGTGCATACGCGGTTATAGAGAAATAAGAAGGGAAAAAAGGGAAAAGAAGTGAAAGAGGAATAAGAATAAGACTAAGAAGAGGAAGAAGAAGAGCGTAATGGTGGGGCCCGAAGGTTTATGCTGAAAGAGAGCACGCGAGAGAGAAGATCCGCCTTCGAGGGAATCACCACCCTCGGGGGCCGGCAATCTTGCATTGAGATCCGGCTTAAACGATAGGCTCTCCCGTCCACCGGTATCGGTAGGGAGAGAACTCTTAATTTTCAGAGGAGGAAGAGAGGGCGAGAGGAAGACACGCGAAGACGATACGGGGTAGATAAGAAAGAGAAAGAGAGAGAGGAACAGCGAAAAGAATGAGAATTATCGGAGCGGGGTTTCCACGAAAAACACGCGGGCGACGAGCTTGCGCGGAGAGCGATGCAGAGAAAAAGAAAAAAAAAAGAGAGCAGGAGCATCAAAACGGTCTGTTATTACCGTCAATATTTCCATATACATGCTGACCGGCTAGACGATGCTAATTCAACCCTCTCCCGTGCTTCCAACCCTCCCACAACGTTCCTCCCCTCTCCCGCTCCCTTTTTCTCATTTTTTTTCACCTTTTTGTATATTCCAGAACGGGATTAAATGCGAAATTGCGTAGGAAAGGTCCGGATGCTCGCGGGGGGAATTCCTCGCGACAAAATGGCCACTTTGCTCTGGAATGGGAGAAACTAAAAAGAAGCAGAGGAAAAGAGGCGGGAGGAGGAAGAGATCGTTCGCCAAGACCGCCATGATAGTCTGGTAGCCTCGAGGAATATAAAACGAGTCGGCAGAAGATATCATCGCGGCGGCGGACCTGAGAGGACTTTCGAATAAAACTATAAACCGAAGGAAACAATTACCCAGGCCTACCAACGGCGATATTAGCCCTCTCTCTCTCTCTCTCTCTCTCTCTCTTTCTCCGCACGTATATACGTATATATATTTCTTAAAGCTCTTCGCGGCTGGTGGCACGAAGAAGATGCGGTTAATGATAAGTGTTTGCGAAGATATAGCAGCCGGTGCGCCTCTTCTTCATTTCTGCTCCCTCTTCCGCTTTGTCGTTACTCCGAGATTTTCGAAAACCTCATCGCCAACCTCCATTCCTTGGCCAACGCGATTTTATCAAATTTTCGTTATAGCAGGGCCAGAAAATACAGAGAAAATGCGAAAAGATCGTCAAGATCACAACCAAATGTCCAACAATGAAAAACATTTTTTTTGCAATTGATAACACATGAATTAATATGTAGAAATTCATATATGGTTATTATTTTTATCAAGATTATCATTTTCTTGTATGCATTCGATTGCATTGTAATCATATTTCTATTTGAAATACTTAAAAGGATGAAACTGTTCTAATTTTATTAATGCTTACTGACTTATGATTCTTAGTGTAAAAAAGTTATAATGTGTTACTTTTTTAAACATGAAAATTCTTGATTCTTCATCAATCAAAATCATCAATTGATATGGATTTCAAGATTATTCGTTGAAAATTGATGTTGTTAGGCATCTTATTAAAATGTATCCAAAATTTGTGAATATCGAGAAATGTCAATTCTTAAAAATGATAATGACCTTTAACCTATGCGAAAAAAACAAAAAAAATATTAACTTTGAAGAAAATGAATATCTTGATTTTCCTGACGATGTCCAAGATTGCAATTTGTCCACGAGTTGTTGTGCTGTGAGATTTCATCATCGAGTGATGAAATCAATCGAACTTTCTGGAACGATTCAGTGCAGTAAAATTTTGTAAAACAGACACGTGTAGAAAAGAATCGAGCGATGGAAACAATTGCATAATTGCTGAATCGACGATCTCAATTCGAAATTGAGATCATTAATCACCCACTACACTACTTGCATTGATCCAAATTCAAAATCTACATCATTAAATGCACACAGCACCAATATCTGGAGCAGGTTGTATTTTAGAGGGGATTTCAGGGGAAATCCATCGAATGAGAATCGACAGTCAACATGAGTACACTCTGTTACTCTGTCCGCGAGCGATCGGTCTCGAGGCAAAGCTACTTTTGTAGCTTAAAACTTAGTTTATTATAAACTTAAATAAATAAATAAACTTAGTTTATTTTTGTACAATCATCGAGTCAGAGTTCACTCATTCTGGCTAAATCCCTCAACCTTCGCCCTTCGCAATTCACGGGCACAACAGAGTGTCATGTATTATATTAATCCCAATGTATGCTGATATTTGCCAAGAAATTTTGAAAAAACATTCATGTATCATCAAATTACCTTAATGTTTAGACAAATTTTACAAAATTTTCATGAACAATGCAGGAATCTTACCATGACTATACGTAAACTAAATCCAACAATTTATGGTAACATTTCACCATATGAACACTTGATATCTGATTTTATAGAGATTTTCAAATATGAAAATTTCCTCGTACAGAGGAAATGAATCTTACACGCTCAGGGAGAGATTCGACAGATCGGTGTTCCATCGTGACGGATACGCGGGGATGAAAGTCGGAGTTTTTGATGCTCATGGCGAATACGGAGGCGAAAAGCGCCGGGTATACGCGCGGTTGCAACGGCGAATTGATGATCGCGAATCGGCAATAGTCTCGTGAATATATACACGTACGTAATACACGCTCGGGCGCAGAAGTTGTTTTCTTCGCGTGGCGAAGATCACAGTCTTTCATAGAGTTAACTATAATTGCGAGCCTCGGCGCACTAGCATCTCACGCTCTCCCCATAAACTTAACGATCGAGTTTAACGGGTGGCCGCGGTTCCCTCTCGATCTCTTTCTCCGTCTCTCCCGGGGCATGTTAAGGAGGACTTCGCCGCGTTCTCCGATCTTCCGACTATTGTAAATGCACCTCTCTGCGTCCACGATCGGGAATAGAGAGCTCAGCCGGTACGTATACGTATCGCCAGATTCGATGCCTGACCTCAGATAATGCGAGCTCGAAATTCTCCGCGCGACAAAAAAGCCGGCGAACGTTAAAGTGCGACCGTTCCTTTTTAACGAGGATCCCGAACGATCCTTTCGAGAATCTTTCCATATGAGACGTATTATTTGTAAAATTCATTCGTTTTTTTTTTCTTAACGTCCGTTTGTACATCGTCAGGTCTGTCTCGGGAATGTTTTTTAAGATCTTAAAAATTGGTGGCTGAAGGGACAGAACGTTCGGTTTTTGCGATGGGAGGCGAAATCCAAGAATTCATATTGAAAAATTCAAAAAACTGATCGAAAAGTCAATTTTTTCCAGTTTTCATTATGAATTCTGGTGAAAAGTAGGAAAATGTATAGTGATCACTTTAAGAGAGAAGAAATATCACTGTGCACAGAGAGAAAAAGTCCGAAAAAAATTACCATGCTGTCTCTATAAAGCGTGTGCAAACGACAAGTATAGGAAATTTTACCGTGCTGCACGATAAAATTTCTAACGCTTTAGAGCTCTTTTTCCAAGATTTTTCAGAAAATTTCCTATACATGTCGTTTGCACAAGCTTTATAGAGACAACATGGTAATTTTTCTCGGACTTTTTCTATCCGTGTGCCGCCATTTATATCATTTATCCATTCTCGTCTAATTATCGCGCACAATATTTTGTTGAAAAGCTATGTAGAAACAACTTATTTTTTTTCTTGAATCTGGAATTTGGGTGTGGTATCGACTGGTGAAGTCATGGTTACGGAGCCATTAGAGGGACGATGAGAGAAGGAAAAAGAGAGAGAGAGACAGAGAACGAAGTCGCGCGAGGAGGAGTAACGTGGTAGCTGGAGTAACGAGCAGCAATTCTTCGAGTTCTCGCATTTTTCCCTCAACCGAGAGGCAGCTCGTGTACTTTGGAATACGTAACCGGGTGTATATATACGTATAGATAATTCTTCGGCGTACTATGATTAGAGTTGAGTTTCTAACTGCCGATATCGCGGCGAGCGCTCTCCTGCAATTTTAATTTCGTAGCTCGGACTCGTTCGTGCGGAGTTTCGCGCGCTCCCGCGCCGCGATAGCGTTAACGCCCCTGGTGTGTACGATTTTTTTCACTCCTACTCTGTCGGCTTCGACGTGCCTATCGCAAATCACCTGGTATTGCCGAATAACCCTGCAATTCGACGATAACGGACGAAGCTGAAACGGAGAAGAAAAAAAGGACTCTAGAGAGAGAGAGAGAGAGAGAGAGAGAGAGAGAGAGAGAGAGAGAGAGAGAGAGAGAGAGAGAGAGAGAATAGAAATCTGACCAGACATCCTGCCATTTCCGTTCCTTGTTGTTGTCGACCAAACCTTCGCCCTTCGTCGAGCAGCACGAACCTTTTCGATATCTTTGAGAAAACCACGAAAGTAGCCTAATGTTCTATTCATTTATGCGACCGGTAATTGTTGCTTTTGTCTTTGTTTTTTTGCTCGAAAGTCCTTCTTCGAATTTTCTTGGAAGTTCTATAGAATCGTATAGTTTTCTTTTAGAATATTGTTCAAAATTTGGGGAAATGTTCTTTGATATTATTTGCACATGTGGAATAAATTTTAAGAGGTTTTGCTGCGTAGAAGTCGAGCTATCTATTGTTAAAAATGAAGATTTTTAACACTAATTTATCTTGACTGCTATAGAAAAATACGAAAGTCAAAGAGGAAATTTGGTCAATTTTTGAATTAAATTATAATTACTGACGATTTATATGGACTCATAAAAAACAGATTATCGAGTTGATTATCGAAACACATGCAATTTAAACAGAAAACTGCGTGTTAGCCTTTTATTATGAAATTATCTCATTTTAGATTACTGCAAAATGTTAAATATGACCTCGACTATCGTTAGAGATTTGCTACAATTCTACACAAGGTTTCGATGTATATAAAGTGTAAAAAACTTTAGTAATCAACAGCAAAGTACATTTCATTATCGATCATTGGTATTAAAAAATGTATCTCTTTGAAACAATTTTTAGTTAAAGTATATGATTGAAATTGTAGACCCTCGAAAACTTCTAAGCAGCCAACATTATTTTTCTCGTATTTTCCCAAACTTTGTCTCCAAAACACTCCTGGCAACTCGTGTGTCGTCTGACCACGGTGTAGAGTTGGTTGCCTCTGGTCAAGGCGCCGCTCAAAACTCTTGGCATCGAAACTGGAACAGCTCGACTCCAAACTTCTCAAAAGCTCACTCCGGGCTCTGGCTTCATATAATTTCCATTCCAACCCCACAGAATAATAGCTTTGCTCGCAACAATCTGGAAATTTTGCCATACACTCCGCATACCCAAGAGTTTAATGTCCCTGACATTTCATTTATTGGACGAAATAATAATAATAATAATAATAATAATAATAATAATAATAATAATAATAATAATAATAATAATAATAATAATAATAATAATAATAATAATAATAATAAGACTCTATCGTGTTTACTTCGGTCTTTGTGTAACTTTGGATCAATATCAACTTGAAAAAAAAAGTTGACTAATTGAACGTCAATTTTTCGAGCAATAAGTACTTGTTTTTTTTTTCGAAAAAAAAAATTTTTTTTTGTCTTTGTCCCCTTCTATTTCGTCTCTTCGAAAGAAATTAAGTTGTTTTGATTCAGCAGAGCAGAAAAAAACGGCTAAGCAACGAAAAGGGAATTTTCTCTCGCTGATTTTTGCCTTCTCGCGAGACACATTACGCATTCAGTGGCCGAACTCCGCCATTTTGACTCGACCATTTTTGCCGATCAAATCTTAATTGTTGGCTGGCGGCTGTCTAAGGAGGCGTGGCCACCGGTTGGTTCGCGCTCGGCCACGCGATGCACGAGCGCATTCGCCGTTTCTTTTTCGTTCACTTGTTTTTTTTTTTTTTTTATTCTTTTTCGGGACTCTCGCGAGGCGTGTGTGCACTTATTCTCTCTCTCTCTCTCTCTCTCGTATTTTTTTCCTCGTATTCACACTCTCGCGTTCTCTCTTTCTCTCATATTTTTCTCACATTTTTTTCCTCGTATTTTCGCTCTCGGATATTTTCCTCTCGAAATGTGCGAATATGTTGTATCGGGGAGAATCGGCGAAGGATAAGAACGAAACGGTGTTCGGGCAGACAGCCGTGAGCATCGGGGACGAATGTGATCGCCGGACTTTCAAGTTTTTCGACGTCTCGCGAAGGACGGCACCTTTGCCGGTCTCCTGGCCACGACTCTCCCGACGAGGCGCGTATGCTAATCTCGAGTCCATCCGCGTCTGCAGTCCGAGCGATTCGCTCGCACGAACGGAGAACGTAATTGGGTAGCGCAGCGTCGGCGAGGGCCGAAAAACCCTTCTCCCGGCTCCCTCCTCGCCCCCCCCCCCTCTTCCCCGGCCTCACCAAACCTCGCGGTTTACACTCCGGACATAAAAATTTGAATACGGAAAGAAAAAGTGTTAGCCAAATGTCTTTTTGCTCGCGAAACGGCCGCTCGTTCTTAAAACAAAGATAAAGAAATCCCGTAGATATGTTTATGCATATGCACGTCGAAATTAAAGAAAAAATAAAATAAAAATAAAACAGAAGAATTTTATGATGCAGTTTTTTGGCTTGTTTAATACGAAATATTGGATTATGACCCGAATAAGTAGCATTTTCGTTATCTACGGGAAATTTCCGATCAAATAGGCTCTTAAAATAGAAACAATTTTTTTTTAATTTTTTCAATTGTTGCAGGAATCAGACTGGGTCTCGTAGACCCATGAAAATTTCAATTTGCGATGTCTTTCTTTTTTTTTTTGACGAAATCGACTATATATTAAGAGTGATTCTTGAAGATTTTTGCAAAACGAAGCGAATGACGCAGGAGCCACGTTAATTCATCAATTTTTTAAAAAATTATCACTCCTTGAAGATTTTCGAAAAAATGAAAATTCGCAAAAAATTTTGAATTTTTTTTTTCTCGATTTGAAGACCTTATCCGATCGGAAATTGCCAGCAGATAACGAAAATGCTACTTATTCAAAACGAAATTCATGAATTTAAATTTAAAAAATCAAAAAACAAATCCAAGAGTCCATTTTTCGTCTCATTCAATATGAATTCTTGGATTTCGCCCCGAATAATTATAATTTTCGATATCTACAGGAAATTTCCGATCGAATAGACTCTTAAAATCGAAGAAATAAAAATGCAAAAAATTTGGATAATTTTGGAAGGCTTTCCATTTTTTCAAAAATCTTCAAGGCTTGATAATTTATAAAAAATTGATTTATTAATATAATTCCTGTGCAATTTGGTTCGTTATACAAAAATCTTTATAAATCACGTTTAATAAAGTTGATTTCGTCAAGAGAAATGAAATATATCGAGAATACAAATCGAAGCCTTCTGGACACATACGCGAAGGATCGAGAGTCGCATTTCCCCGAGGATGAAGAATAAAAAGAGAGATCTCTCGTGAACGCGTGCCGCACGGCCACCGCACGGCAATTTCAAACGCAGAAACCCCGGGACACGAGCAATATTTGCACATTCGTGAGATATATATTTAAAGAAACGAAGAAGAAGAAGAAGAAGAAGAAGAAAAAGAATACGATGAGGAATAAAATTAAAAAAAAGAGAAGAGAGCAGAAGGAAGTCCGAGAGTGTAGAAAACTCCGGATGGAAAGAGAGGAGAAAAATAAAAGCGTCTCTCGCGAGAGAGTCTGCAATCGGGCATTGTTAAGAAGTCGTTTCGCGAGGCCGTCCATTTGCTTGCACACAAGAGCGTGCACCCCGTATATATATATCCGCATATGCATAAATACGCATATAAAATTCTATGCATATATATCCGCGACAAACGGTTATTATCGAGTATTGAATGGCCCGAACGGTGCCTACTCGAAGGCACCTGTAATCACGTGAGTGCTCTCGCGCACGATCGCTGGCACATGTCGGCAAGAAGAAAAAGGAGAAGAAGAAGAAGAAGACGGGCCAGGGGAATTCGCGCGAGAGGGAGAGAGACGATACGCACGCTGCGTGTGTGTTTTCGCGACGTGGGAAAGCGAATAATTCGCTCGAGTTGGCGGGAGATCGCGGACAAATGTCAACGTTTAACGCTGCGAAATTAATACGAGAATGCGCGCGCGCGCGCTCGTCTATAATCAGGCTCAAAACGAATTCAGCGGGCCTCCGTTTCGCGGCCGTTATGTTTATTGTGTGTGCCGGGGCGAGCGGGGGGGAAAACGCGCACGCGGGAAGCACAAGGCGCCCGGTGCGCATTGCCGCTGCAAACCCACCTAAGGTGTAATGACACGTATTACTCTGATTGGTAACAATTGGTAACAATTGACGGGCGGGAACCACCCGGTTCCGAGCTCTCTGTCTATCTTTTTCTCTCTCTCTCTCTCATTCACTCCTTTTCTCTCCCTCTCGTCCTCCTCAGTTTCCGCTCTCGTCTTCTTTACGAGCAAACAATCAACCCCTCTCTCATCTTGCTCTCGTTTTGTGCCTCTAATCCTCGCAAATCTTATTTATAAAATGAGGCTCCAAACGACGCTTTGTTGATTTCTTTTGCCTTTTTTTTCGTAAATTTTCACACTACGTATACACATTCTTATCTCATGTTGTTTCAACTAATCTCAATTTTCTTCGTAACAGTGTAGCACGAAGCACGAAAGCGTTTTGTTTATTGAAAATAAATTCTTTCGCTTGTTTTTTTTAAGTATCTTCAAGTTGGCGTTTGAAATTTGTTTGCAGAGTTCAGATTGAAACGTTTATCTGACGTTTCATTTATTTCTGGATTTATTTTTATAATGTAATAGAGAATAGAATAGTTGAGAAGATACATTCATAGAAATAGCTGTGAGATGAAAGTCGTGTGAAATATATTGTCGTTTTTTAACCTACCTTAAGGTGGTCCGATGATTTCTGGCTGTCCAAGATTTTGTGATGAAATTTGGTGTATGCTGCGATTAATACGTTACTTGTCTTATGTCAAAAATTTTAATATCATTCGCTTGCTAGAAATTGAGATATTAATTGTACACTTAAAATTTAAAAAATTTTGCAAATTATTAAGAAATTCTTTTAAAAATTGAAAAGAAATCCAAGCCTTCACAAAATTTCCAAAAACGTCCGCGCAAGAAATGATTTACAAAAATATCTCAATTTTGCATCCGAAAAATATTATTTTTCATTATTCACGATCAAAAAATCTACTCTGACAGCTCTCGGATGGCAAATAATATAAAAAACAGTTATATCACTAAAAAATCGAGCTCGAAATTCACTCTACACAATTATTCATTAGCCTTTTTTAAAATTTTTCACACCTCAAAAAATCTTTCAGGTGTGTTTCAGATCTATTTTCACGAACCTCAACATTTTCCAAAAAAAAATTCGTAGTAGCCAAGTGCAAAGTGCAAAAATAGCACGAGAATAATAAAAATAATAAAATGGCGAGGGGAATGGCTGCTCCGGGGAGTAAAATGCGTGGCGCAAAGTGGAAAGCTCGTATATAGAACAACGGGAGAGTAAGATCCTGTAATCGCTCATTCGTCGTAAAAGAAAAAAAAAGCGGGGGTGAGGGGGGGGGGAAGAAGAAGGGAGAGAAGCTGGGGATGAACGCAACGGGAGAAGACCAACCGCGGCCGAAGCAGTTTATGAGCCCGTAATGGAGCCGATGGGCCATTATCATTATATTACACGGTTCTATAGTATTTTCCAACTTAAAACGTGGAAGTCGTTACGACATCGTCGTTACAAGGCTTTTCCACGGCTTTTTTCAGCGCAAACCCGATTCGTCTTAGCTTGTCTCCCGATTATTCGCGTCTTCGGTGGTTCATTGAATTTTTACGGTCTTCGAAAAAAAAAACACACACACACACTTCCAGGGACTCTTTTATCGCGATAGGAAAAAAATTGCATCGAATTCCGACCCAATTTTGTTCGACTCGTCTTCGCGAATGGGCAAAGGAATTTCATCGATCCCGCGACTTCCGGGAACGGCGCGAGTCGTCGCGAAAAATATAAATTTACGATAAATCCGAAGACGTGTATATAATTTTCGTATATACGAGCTTCTTTGTAACGCAGAGTCGTAGAAGAAGAGTAAAGAATAACGAGGCGAGAGAGAAAGAGAGAGAAAGAAAATAAAAAATAAAATATAGAGAGTATAGAGGGAAGATCGTTATAAGTGTGTCTCGGATAATATCGAAACGTTTCGAGAGAGAATCGTTCTGCCCTCTTTTTTTCTTCCTTCTTTTTCAATGTGTCTCAACGATCCCGGATAGCGCCCGGTGACGTAATCGGGGGTGGCTGGGTTAGATTTTTGCGGTCGCTAAATTACAATATAGTTAAAAACGAGCGAGTTCGGGTCATGTTTTGAACGTGAGCTGAATTACACGGCTCTGCTTTTCTCTCCTCTCACCCCCTCGCGTTTTCTCCCTTATTTTGTTATATTCGATCTCTTATTCTTTTCGTTCTCTTTTCTCCCTCTGCTTCCAGCGTGTGTGTATTCGTACGCGCGCGCGTGCATTCTCATTGAGAATAGACCCGTTCTGATTATATGTATTATATGGGCCAAGATTGGTACGGTACGTAATAAAATAATTGAAATAATCATACACTTACCGGGACGAATCGGCGCGCGCCATTAGACGGACGTTGACCAACCGCGGAATATCTTCCGATCCGGCGCTATTTCCTTTCTCGCCTTCGCCAGGAATGGATTTTAAAGCGCTCCGAACGAGAGTATCCGATCAAAGTTCACCAAGGACTGGATCGAGAACAAAAAAAGTAATAATAATTATATCGACGATGATCGAGCAAAGTGGCGCGATATTGGTCGATGATTCAACACTCTTCCGAATTTTTAGAATCGTTTTAAAACACATTTTACAGTTTTGTGCATTTTTTTGGCTCGCGAATCGGTCGAATTCTTTTCAAGTTCCGGAATTTTCGGAAAATGTGCGTTTTTTTTTATTCCCACGATAAATCTGTAATTCGCAGGCTGGCGAATAGCTCGGATATTATGCGAAAACGTCCCATCAGTCGCGATGCGACGCTCCACAATGGCGAATTATTTTCTTCCTTTTGTTTTATTCTCGGCGCTTTTTTTTATCGCGACTCCCCGGCTCGTACGCGCCAAGCTCACGAATTCTTTCTCATTCTCTTATTTCATTCCACGGCAATTTTAGTATTATCCCACGAATTATGAGCCGAGAGCGGCGCATCTTACAGCTTAAACATCTCTCTTCCCCTCGCTTCCTTTCTCTAGGTGGAAAGGACGCACCCGAGACGCATGTGTGGGTCAGGAGTCGCGGATAATCGCGAGCAGATTCGAGGAGCTCGTTTTCTAAATTTTTTAGTCTCTTATTCGTATCAGGATAGTTCTATCGACGGACAAAAGCGAGGAGCGAGTCGAACTGTGTCTGGTTCGATGAAAAAAAATTGAGGGGAATCGCCGATATTCAGTTTTTTTGACTTTTTCATAGATAATTTTCAGCATGAAATTTTTTTATCTTTTTTACGTTCCACGAGAAATTTCCGATCGAGTGGATTCTTTTTCTCGTTAAAAAAAAAATTTTATCCACTCTGAGTATTCCGAACTGGTGATGAAATTTCAATTTTATCTATGTTTTTTTCTTTATTTTGAAAAAATTAACTCTATTGGGTGTGATTTGCAAAGTTTTTAGCGAGACGAAACGAATGGCGCAAGAATCAAATTGATATCTCAATTATTTCAAAAGTTAAGTCGCTTGAAAGATTTTCGAACGATTGCAAATACCTTCAATAAATTTTAATTATTTCTAAAATTATTAATGCTGAAAAAGTGTAAATCATTTTTAAACTTTGAAAATGAGATTTTTTTCTATTATAATTATTAAACTATTTTTAATTAATTGTACATTTGTAAATAGACATTTATAATGACACTATCTAAAACAATATGAGATTTAAGGGGCTTCGATAGCATTGGCGAAAATAAATGAAGTTTTACATGTTAAAAGTATAGGGAATCGAAATTTATTAAGAACACGATGCAAAATTTGAAAGAACGTTCTTTGCCACTAAACAAATGTATATAAATTCAGAAAAAAAATCGTCTATATTGTTTTCGAGTAATCAAGTGTTGAAGATAAATTCTTATACACAGAAAGTATAGCTATATTATCTAAAAAACGATATTTCATGGTTCAATTGTTCAGAAAATAATTAGATAAAAATTCTAAAAAATTTCGTGTTCACGCATTTCTTATGAAAGAATATCCTCTCCAAATTTCAACGAAATTTTATTATTTCGTTACATGTATCGAAAGCCTTTAAATACAATTTGAAAACGATAAGAATCTTGAAATCTTTTTGGGTATAAATCAAATTTTTATATTTTCGTTCTGCTCACTCGTGTCCTTGAATTAACCTCCACCGAACTTTACGTCTCACTCAATTTCTCTGTATCGTTTTAATAATAGACAAAAATATATCCGTTCAATTTTTTTTCATCAAGTTTATCCTTATTCGTCTCGTAAATAACAGTTTTTACAAATTTCAAAAGAATTTATTGTACTAATTAAAGGAAACACGAATCTTTCGTCACATTTTGCATCGCCCTGCGAACGCGACTGTAAAAATTACCCACGTACGTGCGTTCGTGCGGGTCTCGTGTCTACGTACCTTTTTGATTCGAGCCGGGTTATAGTGCGTGTTTATGGTTTCCATGAACGAGTTGCAATCAGTCTCGTTTGATGGCCTTCTTCTCGCAGATTAACCGAGAGAGCTCCTCGGAAGAAGGGATAAAACGAGAAAGAGAGAAGGAGAAATAAAGCGAGAAGATAAAAAGGTTAGTACTGTGTCTCGGATTTCCCGGAATCGCCGTAATTCCCTTCTTCAAACTGTTTACGCGGAAGAAGGATCGCTCAAAGAGCACATTCGTTACGAGTGATCGAAAAATTACTTTTTCCCTCCCTCCGGTTTTCCCCAGCCCTTTTTCCCCCGCGACGAGGCGTTCGCGGGATAAAGTTTCACGAGTTGGTCGAGACAGATGGGAATATTATCGACCGTATGCGGGTTATTTATGAATTTCTGTTAATGCGATGAAAATTGCACGCCTTTCCGTGTGTCCGTTCTGTCATGCTCGACACAACTGTCTTTTCCCTTCATTTTTTTTCATTCAAACGCACTCGAGTGTCCTTACTGTGCGAAAAACTTTGTAAACAATGGCGCCGAGAGAAAAATCATGCGTCGCGACGACATTCTCGATTTCGTTCAACGATAGAGACCCTTCTTTTTTATAACTTTGTTGCACTGTATTATTTCGCGTATCAACCGATATATAATTTAATCCCGAGAAAGGGTAGAAAAATAGGATATATCAATCGGAAATTGGAAAAATAAGCTTCTCTGTCGACAAGGACGCGTGAGTAAGAGAGAAAAAGATCTTACCGGTCGCGTTCGGTTATGCAGAGTTCTACCCGGTCAATAGAAATACTCCGCATGGGCTCTGACGTCATATCTTCTGCCGTGCCAGACGCTGAGACTGTGTGCGCGCGCGTCCGTGTGTGTTCAGTGCGGTGCAGTTCGATCGACACGTTGTGCGTTGCGATTGACAAGGTGTAGCCAGATTAAAGCCGGTTGGAGAGCTTCCAAACGACAGGTAATGCATTTTTCGTGTCAGAAGTTGCGAAAGGTGACAAATATTCGGAGCTCCCTCCTCGGAGGGGCACGAACACGAGCAGAGAGCCTCGCTAACGTCTTACGCGTTAGAAACTGCGCTGCGATCGCCGCGATGAATTTTCCTCGTGGCGAAAAAATTGCTCGAACGTGCGAGTGGGACATTATTCGAATTATTTTACGAAGTATTTGTTATTCTTCTCTACGCGAGATGACAAGCGAGGAATACTTCGAGGTTAGGTCGTGCGAGACCTCGGACGATCCGGCTGATCGCTATAAACAGCTATTTTCGTAAGCCGCTACGCGGCGGGACGGTCCGCGACCGACGACGAGTCAGGCAGAGACATCTTGCGGGTAAAAAAGCTACTGACCCGACATGCGATAAGCTTTTATTCGAGATTCGTAACGTAATTTCTGGCTGTATAACAAAGATATTGATTTAAATGTTGTGTTTAAGATCGAAAGTGGTGGAAAATTTATTAAGATTTTATATAATATTAAGAGACATCTCTAAAAGGTTGTTTAAAAACGATTAGGAAGCTCATTAAAGTATTAATTGTTCAAAAATGGCTATTTTTGTATCTTCCCATAAGAGACATGTTTGAAGTTGCTATTTTGTATAGTAAGTATCTCAATAACGAGCTTTCTAATTTAAATAAAATTTTGCCCCGATCATTGTATAGTGTTGAAGAAGATTCATCAATTTTTTCAAAAAAAAATTCATCATTGTCATTGAATGACCTTGGATTTCAAATATGTTTTTTCGTAATTTACAGCAACTCGTCTTAATAAATTTTTTCTCTCCAACGACTTCGTATGGGAGAGAAACGTCAAACTTTTTATTTTTGCTCTACGGACTCAACACCCTTAAAATATAGTCCAATCTTTAAAACGACGTAAATACATCGTTACGTACATCGAAAAATAAAGAGATTAGCATAAACTTATTGTTATCTCGAATGAAATACTTTTCAAAACAATACCAAGTAGTTCTAAAAAAATAAAAAATAAAAATATCACAGAACGTCCAAAGTCTGAGTAAGATCAGGAAACCCACGTGTGCGCATAATTTTGAATTTTTCACATTATTTCATCACTTCATTGATTTTTCCGTCCATTCGATATATCCTACACCTATTTCCACTGTACACTGAAAAAAAATTTTGTGAAATTTTGTCGAATCAACAAAATTTTGGTTTAATCGATTGAAATTTTGTTGATTCAACAAAATTTTAGTTTAATCAACTGAAATTAGTTTAATCAACTGAAATTTTGTTGATTCAACCAACATTTTTTCTCAGTGTATGCTCGATATAACACGCTTTTCAAATATACGAAAAAAAAAGATCGATTTTTTGAAAATTGTAAAGGGCGACTGCCACGAAGTCGGGGTGGCTCCGAGAGTCGCGTCGAGTATTTTGCAGGCGTGACGCGCGGTGGCCATTATTGTAATTCGCAAATTTCCTGTCGAGTTTGAGAGCCGGGCAACGGTACAGAGCGGGAAGGATATCGCGTCGAGGGAGAGGATAAAAAGAATTAATAAGTCGAGAAAATAAGGAGCGATGGCTCGAGATTCTCGCGGGGTGGAGGGGGAGGAGGGGGGGGGATGGGAGAGATCGACGTTAAAGCGTACAAATCGTGAGATGAAAATGAAGGAGGACGCCGGGCGAGGACGAAGTCTCGGATGTTGAGTCTCGGGAGGGCTCGGGGGAGAGGCAGAAGAAATCGAGGCTCTCCGCAGTGGAAAAAGTCGGTGGATTGGCGGCCTGAGGCGCGGTTGCGGATTCTCGGCGTGATGCCGGTGATTCGCGGTCGCGGTGCCCAGTAATCGGGGCCCTCTCGCCCGCCATCTTTATCCCCCTACCCCCCTTATTCCCCTCATTTATAGACACACACACGGAACACGTACACGTAACATTCCGTTTTACACATAAAAAACACCGTGGGCTGTGACAATTACGCTTGAAAAAAATATCAATCTTCGCCCGAATGAATGAATTTTTCTCCCAGACGAAAGTAACACCTTCGAGGAACTTTTCATACTGTTCCGAGAGTCTTGAACTCGTAAGCCCGCAATGGACTTTAATGGGATTTTGCCGTTGTGATATTATAGTAGAATTATAGTTGTTTACATTATTTTACGATTTTCTCCCAGTGTAACTTTACACTCCCAAAAAGGGATTTGACATGGAGGCGTACTTGAGCAGTGTGGAAGCGTGTGCGTGTGCATAAAAAGTACACTGCAAAAAATTTCGCGGTATTAACCAAATATTGCGTGAGTGGTAAAAGGAAATGATTTAAAATAATAACACCTGTGTGTTTGATAAAAAATGTAAAGCGCAGTATTACTTACCAATTTGACGGGGTTAAAAATCGATGTTTCAGCAACAGGGATGGGCAGAGCTCGACACTTTCCCGAGAAATAAAAATTTTTCGACGGATGATGTTTATCGCACCATCGATGAAATAAGAATGTTGAAAAATTTTCATTTTTCAGGAAAGTAGCGAGCTTCGACCATACCTGTTCAGCAATAAAACTTTGTTTACGTTTATGGTAGTTCACTCTATTAAATGGCAATAAACGAACGAGAATGAACGCGGAAAATTTAGTATCAGGTACCTGAGCTGAAGCTTGGCATACCAAAATATCATTTTATGACCCATAATCCGAATATCATTGAGCAAATCTATTACATCTTTCGTTAATCAGGTTTGAGGGGAAGCATAATTATTTCAAGGAACTGATAGTTAAATATAAAAATTTTTGAAACATTGCCAGAATACTTGCTAATCAGCATCAACGTTACATGTACATATTATGAAAAAAATTAGTATATACAACAAATTTTTTTAAAAGATCTAGTCTAGAATAGTAAATTCTTCTACGTCAGGGTAAATCTCTGCATTCAATGAGAGAAAAACAAAAAATTATTTACGAACTTTGTTAACATGAAATTTTTTACGAACTGAGTTGCATATAATGTGACAATGTTATGAACAATGTTATGTGATGAACGTTACAAACAAATCGAAACTTACATTATTCTAAAATATTCTTTATATTATTGGGTTGTTTAATCTGTATCTCTTTTTTATTTGCATCGAATGGCGTTACCAAGAATTTTAATGTTGAATTTTATTTTTTTAGCCACAAATATTACAAAATTGGTAATTACTCGCAAAACATGTAATATAAAATTTATTAAAAATCTTTTATAGTCGTTTATTTCGAAAAAATATTATCAACAACGATCCAGCGAGAGAGAAAAAGGTTAAAATTTTCTATATACATTTTTTTTTCATCGATTTTCAGAAATTTTCCAATAATTAAAAATCAAATAAAATGTACAATAAATTTTATCACGTATAGTCTATATAGATCTTTGAATTACGTTTAGATGAAATATATATCGTATGGAGGTATACTTTGGCTTTGGTCACTTTACTTTATTTGCTAATTTTCTCGGGTGTATAAACGCTGCGGTTGTCGTCGCAGCGTCACTCGGCTTTGATACGAAACGGAAAGCGCGGGGGGTTGTGCACCGCACGGGGCAATCTACCGCGGTAAATACAGCAATCGGTCGTTGCCGTGTAGCCGCATTAATATAATTAGTCACCGCGAGCGAGCGCACTCTCCGAAGCTCATGGATGAATTTCTTCGTCCTTAGCCGCCGAGTCACGAGAAACGCCGATACCGTGCCGGGGGCAATTTCGGCTTTTATACGAAACGTTCATCGAAGTTTCTCATTTATCTCTCTCTCCCTTTCCTCGAAATAAAAAAAAGAAAGCGACGGTGAAAAAATTGCGTGCAAAAAGAAGAAAAATCCGGCGAAGAAAACTCTGATGAAAAAACTTATAAAAAATGGAGGCAAAAAATTAAGAAGAAGAAAAAAAAAGCGGAATGATAAAAAATCTGGGAGAAAAGTACATTTTATCTCTCTTTCTCTTGAAAGGAGGGAGGGAAAGAGTGTTTTGTAGCCCGGGGGTAAAGAAGCTCACGAGGGAGAGTTAAGGATTATGGGTAGGAGGCAACGTGGGCGTGTCATCGTCTCGAGACCGCGATCATTTTCATTTCCACCATGTAGAAGCCCGACTCGCGCATACGCGTATCCAGAAGAGATGAGAAACCCAGAAGCAACGACGAGGACGGCCCGGCCGGCCCGTCGATCCGCGGAATACGGAATATACGATCCGGAACTTTTTTTTCAAAACTCCTGCGAAATGGTTCACCTGCTCTTGAAATATTTTCCACTCAGAAAAAAAGATTAATTCAATCAGACAAATTTATCTAGTTGGTACGCATATTTGGTTCATTCAATTCTTGCATACTCAAAGAAATTTATTATCTTTTTTGTAGTATTGATTCTTTGCAAAACCCAAATATTTATTTTGAAATTTTTTAATTGCTTATATGGAAACATTTTCATGTTCTTCATTTGATTCTGCAATATATTTGAGTATACTCTCAACCAAATCTTTGATTGTTTCAAGTAAATTAATTAAATTAAATAATTAAATATACCTTAAAAAATTCGACAAAAACGTGTTTTCTTTTAAAAAAATGTAGCAGTCAATTTTTACGAAATGTTGAAGAGTCTAATAAGTGATTAAATTGAAAATACACGTAGACAAAAATATTTACAGAATTTTTCATGAAAAACGAAGTAATCAATTTTGATAAAAGTTTGATAATACGTTCATCACGTATTCGTCTCCATAAAACATAACTTTTAGCTCACTTTCTTGAGCCGATTAAGTTGATTTCGATCGAATTCTGATTCAATTAAACTTTTTTTCTCAGTGTGGAATCGATCGTCTCGAGAACGCTACGAAAATTTCAGGGACATTCGCTCGATCGATTTTTTGCCTCGGGGACTTAAAAAGTCGCGGAAACAATTTCGTCGATTGAAGCACTATAAGAGTAACCATGATTTCTATCTTTTTTTTCCATATAGAGAGCAACAACCACCAATTTGCACTCTTTACAATGTCGCTCTTTGAATTCCGGGCGGGGTAACTCGTTTCAAAATTGCACGATCCCGATATATACCGCGTCTAACCCTTCATTTGGTTTGCTTCATTCATTGGGCGACTTCTCAAGGATGCGCTCGAGGAAGTCTCCGCGATCGATCATTAAAGATGCTCAGCTTTTACGACTCCCGAACGCGTCCAAATTTCACCTCATTTCTGCGGTAGCTGAACATTCAAATAAACGTCTGAAAAAAAATCACCAGTTCTACTGTAGTAGAAAAAGCAATTTTTTTTCGATAAATTTGAAAAATAACACAAGACGAATATTTTACGAGTTTTTTATGGTATTTTGTCGATGTCTGTTGAAGGATGGCACCCAAAAAGGTCGAAGAGCCGGAAAGAAAGCCTCTGATCGGGCGTGTCGGCACGAATCTCAAAGTTGGCATCGTCGGTATCCCGAATGTCGGGAAATCGACTTTCTTCAACGTTCTGACCAAGAGTCAAGCCGCCGCTGAGAATTTTCCCTTCTGTACCATCGATCCGAATGAGAATAAGTATTTTTTAATATTTTTCTAATATCTGACATGATTGCGTACTCGCAATTTTTGAGATCGTTGATTGTTGCAATCATTTGTTTACCGTATAGATCAAGCAGCTGTCAGAAATATGTCAAAATGATAGAAGCTGTTAAATCTATAATTTTAAATAAATAAATAAATGAATAAATAAGTTAATTAAGGAATAAAATAGACAATGGATCGAATTATATCATAAACTGTCAAAAATTTCAAAAGGATGTGCAACAGTGAAAAAAGAATTGAAAGAAAATCGAGCCAGACGTCGCGAGAGTATTGCGCGGAGAACGGAGTGTCCAGAAGCGACAAGAAAAAATTAGATTACGACAAACTCGTGAACGAATGGCCTCCGAGTCTCTCGGTCAAGTGTCCAAGAGCGAACGTTTATTACGCCTACACCGAGGACACGAATCCGTTCGACAGAGTCGAGGAGTTTCTCGAAAAGGAGCGTAGTAACGTTCAGAATGAAAAATTTAGAAAGGTTCACTTCGATCCTCCACTGGAGCCATTCGTGGCTCGCGATCCGTACGAGGAAAACGCGGCGAGGGCGAAATTTCTGGACAGCGAGCCGGTGTCCTTCGTGATTTTCAGCAAGCCTGGTTTGAACGGCGACAAGCTGGCCGAGCACATTTCCCAGTGGTGGAAATGCGTCCCGGTGACTCCGGAGTCGGTGATAAAGCGCGAAATCGAGCGAAAGAGCGAAAAGGGCTTGTGGATCGTGGATCAGCTGAACCGGGGCGAAAACCTGGAGACGAGCGTCGTGCTGAGTCTCGTTAATTCTAGAGTTAGGGAAAGAGACGTCGCTCATCGGGGAATCGTCCTCGAGGGCTTACCGCTGATACCGAGCTGTCCCGAAATAAACCAGCAGGTCGTCTGTCCCGATTATTCCGTCGACTCCTCGAAACGCTGCGGAGACGAATGCCGGGCCAGGAATCTCGATCCGAGAGATCGCAACGAATCGTCCAGTGAGAGCTCGTCGAGCTTGGAACCCTACAAAACGAAGCGCACCAACGTCAAGCCCGACGATCGTCTGAACTTGCTCCTTCGAAAAACGATCCAGGAGACCCTGAAGGACGTCTCGAACAAGATCCAGCTCCGGAATCGCGTGAATCCCTTCCTCGAGGAAATCGAGACGTACGAGAGCTGCGAGGAATACGTTTCCGAGCAGATGGATTCGATATTTCGCTCCTGGCCGGTGAAACCGACGATTGTC
Source organism: Cremastinae sp. A BG-2022a (assembly GCA_030522545.1). Taxonomy (NCBI): domain Eukaryota; kingdom Metazoa; phylum Arthropoda; class Insecta; order Hymenoptera; family Ichneumonidae; species Cremastinae sp. A BG-2022a. The sequence continues at coordinate 8,217 of JAPYYW010002044.1, read as the reverse complement.
GTTTACATCGCTTGCCCGGACGAGGACGTCGCTTCTCGTCGGAGCTTCAGCGACCTCGATCTCTTGGCGGGAAGGCTCGAACGCAGGCCCCAGACCGGCGAGTCGCCTCGCGAGGACGAAAAAATTAAGGAAAATTCGGTAGGTCGAACGAGCGAGAGCATCGCCGAGGATCTTCAGTGCGAGCTCTACAAACGTTACGCTTTACCCGCCATTGAGCGCGAAGTCCTGAGGCACAATCCCCAAAACGTGATCCGGCTCGAGGGCCGTTTGTCCGTCTCGCAAATGTTCGAGGTCGTTATCACGAGGCTGCGCAGCTTGCCGTTCTCCCGAGCAGTCGTCCCGAGGAGATTCTTCGGGCACGGCGAGACGTTCGAGGACGAGGACTACGGGGAAACGGAAGCGAAGGGCCCGGAAAATTTCGAGAGATCCGTCGACGAGGAGGTTTTTAAAGAGCTGTCGAAAAAATCGACAATTTCCCGAAAATTCGCGTGGAATCTTTCCAACTGGAGATTCACTTGTCCCGTGGAACTGGCGACGGGGAACGTGCTCGACGGTAAATTGGAATTCGCGGTGCGTTTCATGAACAAAATATTTTTCCTGTCGTCGGCCGAGGCGATGGGACTTTTTCTGGAGAATCCTCGGCCGTTCGTCGCGTCGATGTGGCCGCGAACCGTTCTCAAACTCGCCATTTTCGGGCCTCCGTACTCCGGAAAGTCGGAGCTGAGCGAAGCCCTGGCCAGGGAATTCCGTCAGGAGGTTATCGACGTTCGGGAGATGACGGAAACGCTGCGCCAGGAGCGTCAGGACGCGAGCATCGCTCTCGCGACGCTCGAGGCCCGCGACCGGATAATCCGGGACTTGGGATCGAGGCTGGAGAGCGAGAGAGCGTCGCGAGAGAGCGCGCGAGTGAAAGCACTCGAATCGTGGTTCGAGGAGTCCCGGGAAGTTCTCTGGGAGCTCGATCGACTTCGCGGAGTCTCCGAGGACGAGGAAGACTCTCCCCGGGACGAAGAAGCGATCCGGGAAAAATTGCGAGACCTCGGCCTGGCGATATTCGAAATAAACGAGGAATTGCTCGAGATCGCGAGGGGTAACGAGTCCATTATTTACGACTACGCGCCGGCAAGCATCCGCGACGAGGAACCGCCGGTTCGCGAACTGACGGAACACGATCCGGAAGTCGTCGCCATGTTGGAAATCGAGACGGAGCACCTGCGCGTGGACGAGATCGCGATAACGAGCCGCGAAATCGCGGAAATGCTCGTCTCGAGAGTCGAAACTCTGCCGGAGGAAAAAATAGAGGAGGGTTTGTTCAGGAAGCCCGGATTCATCGTGGACGGAATGAATCCGGATCCCGAAATCTGGGAGATTCTGAACGAGGCAGGTGTCGCCTTGGACGACCTGGTTCTCGTAACCGAGGAAGCGCCGTACGAGAATCTCCTGAGATGTTGGAGTCGATATCACGAGGTGAGCAAATCCGGCGAGAGCGAGACCGAGGATTTCGAGGAAGCCGAGTCCAGGGTGAATCTCTACGTCGCCCAGATCGAGGAATTTGAAAAAAATTGGGCAAATTTCGCTCGGGCGATCGACGAGAGCGATTCTCGTCTGCTGACCTGCAATTTCGATGAATCTTCGAACATTTACGAGCAGGTGTCGAGATTCGTCACGGACTCGTACCGTCGGGACGCGAGGGCGATTACGGAGATCGATCTGGACGAAGAGTTCGACGATCGCGTCGAATCCGTCACCGACGTCGAGGAGGAAGTCGACGAGGAGGAAGAGCTCCCGGAGTCGGAGAAAAAAACGATCGGCGAGGACGATCGACGACTCGGCGACACTGGAATCTATTGTCCGGTCGTCCTCGCTCGAAACAACGTTCTGCTTCGGGGGAAGGAAGAATTCGCAGCCGTGTTCATGGACAAAATTTATCTGTGCTCCAGCTCGGAGGCTCTCGAAGAATTTTTGAAAAGTCCCGAAGCTTTCAACGTTCCCTTGAAAAAGCCATTGAAGCCTCCACCCGCGAGAATCTGCATCGTCGGGCCTCCTGGGAGTGGAAAAAGCACCCTGGCCAAGTACTTATCAGAGGAATACAACATGTTTCACATAAACTTCAACAAACTTCTAGATACTTTTTCAGGCAGAGATAAAATCGTTGCTAATTGGGACGATGAAGATTCATCGGAAAATATCGATTCGTCTTCCTTCACGAATTACGAAAAATTTGTTGAAAAATATAAAAAAGAAGGAGCGATATTGCCCGACGAAATGTTCAAAGAGTGCTTTGAGAAATTTTTCAAAAAACCGTACGACGATTTCCCCGTATTGTTCGATTCGTTTCCAAATTGTTTGAACGACGTGGAAGCAATTATAAAAAACAACGCGCTACCTGAATTGGTGATCGAACTGGAATGCAGTCTGAAAAAAGCGCAAGAACGTTTGCTGCCGAGACTCCTCGATTCTTCTTCTACGAAGCAAAAAATCGATAGGAATGTGGCGAAAAAAGGAAGGAATAAAGAATCGGAAGAAGAAGAGGATGAGGAGGAGGAGGAGGGAGAAGAAATTGAGGAGAGCGAGGAGGAAAAAGCAGGTTCGAGCGTTATTTCCGAGGAAGAGATTAGAGATCGAGTATTGCGCGATCTCGAGGAAGATCACGAGATGAAAAACGAAATGCTGGACAAGGCGAGAACGCGAATGGAGGAAGAATCGATACGCTGGACGATCGTTAACACCGACGGCGAGATCGAGACCGTGCTATCGGATTTGCGAAAAGTAATTCGGCCTCGCGTCGACCGGGAAATCTCGCGACTGGAAAAAACGCTGAAACTCGATCCCTACGAAGCGGAGGACTTGCTCGAGCACGGATATTTTCTTTTGAGCACCTTCGGACGATCCTGTCCCGTGCAAATGCACGAGGGAAAAAATCCCTTTCACATGTATCTGCCGATGGAAGAGCGCGAGGAGATTTTTCCGATTTTGCATCGACACTACGTCTATTTCGTCGCCGGCGAGGAAGCTTCGAAAAAATTTCAGAGGGATCCTCTCAAGTATCTTCGTCAAGATTCCTGCGACCCCGTGATCCCGGCGAGGATTTCGATCCTCGGTCCACCGAAATGCGGAAAAACGACGCTCTGCGAGAGACTGGCGCGAGCCTACGGCTTCAGGATCATAAACAGGGAAGACGCTCTCCGCTGGACGAGAATAAACTGTCACTGGACAAAAGTCGCGATCGCGATCGAGGAATCGCTGGGATCGAGTGAAAATATATCGAGCGATCTCTTCGCTCGTTCTCTGCAACTGTACTGCTCGGATTTCCAGTCCTGCACCCAGGGCTACATTCTCGACGGTATTCCGAAAAATCGGGAAGAAACCGAGCAGCTTGTCCTCCTGAACATTCGCCCGTTCGTATTTATAAATCTCCGGGCGGAGAAAGACTTTTGTCTCGCGACGATCGACCGAAGGGTCGGCGGATCGCTCGACCTCGTGTCGAAAAATTACGACGAGTGGCGAGAGGAGTCCTCGGGATTTCCCGGCTGGTTGAACGAGTTCACGCAGAACGTCGTCGAGGTCGACGCGACGGCGAGCAAGTGGGCGGTCTGGCGAGAAACCGATCGGGCACTGTGCTCCAAATTCGCGGAGATAAAACGTTACTTCCGGGAGAGCGATTACGAGAAGGTTCACGCGCTGAGAAGTCTCTGCGTGACGCCCTACGAGTTCAAAAAACGCCTTGGCCCTCTTAAATATTATTGCCCCGGGTGTTTGCACTTGGACGAGACGATGACGTTTTCCGGTTCTCCTCCGGATCGTCGGGGAGTCGTACAGTTCTTGGAATATTTCTACTGGACCTGTCGTAAGCACTGTTCCGAATTTTCAAAAAATCCAAGGAATTACCTACCTCCGGACGGCCAGGCGAGATTGCCGGAGACGAAGCCGAAGATTCTCGACGACGAGATCGACGTCGAGCATCCCTGCTGGGCGAGAAGGCTCGCGGAGAACGGCAATTGCGTCGTCACTTACGCCGACAACCTTCCCGAATATTTCCTCGTCCCGGGTAAACGGAACATCGGGGTCCTCTACGAGGACCGTCTCTTTCTCTTCTGCTCGCTAGAGTGCCGAAGAAAATTTCTTACCAGAGCTCCCGTGTACAGCAAAATCGAGATTAAGGTAGTTGGTCTGTAATAGTAAAATTAATAAATTTCTTCCTATTTTTTTCTCACGTTCTGTAAGAAAAATTGTTGCAAATTGACTAAAGAACATAGTCTAATTTTAAAGCCATCCAAAATGAGGTAAACTTCTATTGCTTTATAATTAACAACATTTTTACGATAGATTTTTTTAAAAAACCGAATAAAGCTTCTTTGATGTTGTTTATAAAAATCTGTACAAAATTAAAAATAGATCTGTCATTGCAGACTAGTCAAAAATCAAGAAATTGACGTTATTTACGAAAAAATATACGTCATTTACGAATTAATAGAAATCATTTTAAAAAAATAGTAACCTGCAGAAAATGTATGCAAATAAAATTGCATAAATATTATTTTAAAATTAGTACAATATCAGAAAATAATTAATCAATGATTGAAGTAATACTCAAGACTTTAAAACCTTAAAATATCAAAACGTAATAATGTGATATTTACAAAAAAAAAAAGAAATGAAAATATATCTCGACTTGCACACGATGAAACTAGCTAAAATTTGAAATAAACGTGTATGCGAGATCAAAGAGAGCTCATTTTACGCGCCAACTACCTTAAGTTTTCGGAGATCGCGGCTAAATTGGCGGCGAGTAATCTGACGACTCCCGAGTACCTGGAGAGCACCGTGGTCGAGGAGATAATAAGAAGCCTGGCGGAGGTAGCTGGCAAGCGACCGAAATATCCGGGAATGTCGGTGTGCACCTCGGCTGCGATTGATATCGGGATTTCATTGAAAATTCGCAACGCCGATCCGGGCGAGATGGAAATTTACGAGGAAGCTCGGAGACGTCTTGAAGCTCGTTACCAGATCGTCAAAGTCGCGATGAAGAATATGAAGAAAATGATAAATCCATTTGTCGTTAGAACGAATTTATGAGGATTTCTTGTTCCTGACCCAGATGCATTATGTTTGTTTCTCGTTTTCTTGTTCGAAGCACGTCGAGTTCCGGTGCCAGACGCGAGATTCGACTATCTGTGCGAATACTTCAAGCCAGCCAGGTAAGCACTCGACCGAAAATTATTATTCTTTTCTACACGCCGCAGGTTTTTTTCCTCTCTCCCTCTCTCTCTCTCTCTTTCGGAATGTCTGTACGGGAGTACGATTTTGTTCTCTATGCGTCGGGAATACATTATGGCATTATCGCTCGTCTTCTTTCGTCGTCTCCCTCGCGATAGGCTTTTCCTTTCCCTCCTTGTCGCGCTCTTCCCTCGAGCGTTCTCCCCGGCCGAGAAGGTAAACGATTTGGAATAACTGCGGAGACTATTTCCATACGTCTTTGGCCGCCTCGATTCCCGAAAAGGGCGGTCGTCGTGGCACGTTTCCCTGTACTACGTGATCTGCAATGCAGATTCCGGGACGTACGTACATCCCAGCCGAGTACGGATTATTAGTCAGGATTCCCGGGGGCGAAAAAAATAAGCTGACGAATGCGAAAATAGCTTCGCGAGTGTTCTAAATCACCGAAACATTTTCGGATGTACCGGCCTCTGTTTTTTTTTATCGAATTTGACAGCTGTCCAAATCTTTTCTCCGATCAATAACGTTTTATTATTGAACAAATTAGTTAAACAATATATTGCTCAATTGTTGAAGGGTAATTGGTTCGTTAACTACGAGAACGACGATTATTAGAAATAAAATTTTGCAATTCTTTCCACGATATTTCATAATTTACGTCATTATTTTCTCAAAATTCATTGTAACTATAATTTAAAAAAAAAACTTGAGTATCACATTTTCAAGAATTTTCTTGTAAACTTGATTCAAAAAATTCTAGTTCGTGTTCCATGCGAATTATCTTGAAGTATCTTTATAATTGCGAAAGCTGTCAAATTTGTCAAGTATCAAGAATTTATTTATTTATTTATTTTCTCCCGGACAGAGCACTTGGTCGCGTGGTACTTCCTGCCCGGGTCACGTGTCGTGCAGAATCTACTGGCCCGTAATAAAAGCCAGTTAATTCGGTCTGCCCCGTCGATTCCCCGAACCCTTTGGTCCCTTCGCGCCGCAGCCACTCTCGCCGTCGCCTCTCTTCAAAGACTAATTGTTTAATGAGGCCGGCATTAGCATTTAAATGCATTGTCACCGTGCAGGGGAGTCTTCTCTCCCTTTGCCATTCTGTACGAGTCTCCGCAATGCCGGATCCTCTCTTTCCCCCCTCTCTTTCGCTCTTTTGCTCTCACCTCATCGCCACACATCGTCACACGTTGACTGTTTCGGCCCTTTGATCTGAACCTCGCTAGAGTCAAATCGCTCGGGATAAACGTTAAAAAAAACCCTACTGAAAATTCACTTTCGGAAAAACGATAAATTACCTACTAACGAGGCCCAAAAAAATTATTTCGTTTCTCAAATATACTCCGATTTCGTTATTTTTATAAAAAAAAATGTATACATTCATTTTATTATTACTTCAAATGTTTTTTAACGTTTTTTTGTTTTTTCAAGTCGTACTGCCTTGATTAGTCTTCTTTATCTTGCCACTGATAAATTATTTATGAGCGTAAACTAATTTTTTTTTTCAAATGTTGCAGCAAAGTTCCAGCTTTTCTCAACGTCGTCGATATCGCCGGTCTCGTAAAGGGCGCTGCCGAGGGTCAGGGACTCGGGAACGCCTTTCTCTCTCATATCAGTGCCTGCGACGCCATTTTTCATCTCTGCAGTAAGTTCAATACTCCTGCGATTATATTTTTACAAGAATAACATTTCAATATTTCAATTTAATACCATTTCATTTGTAAATTACTTTATTTTTATGAAAGCAGCATTATCTTCCGTGTTAAAAAAATATTATTTTTTATATTAATATTTTCATGAATGCAGTATTTTTCATAAAAATAAAGTAATTAATAAACCGACACTTTGGCACCTGGAGTTAGCTCGTATGCGAACTGAATAAATTAGTCGTATGGTCGACGCCTCGCGTGTTTCTCGCAATTTGCGATCCAACGCAGCTGCATCTCTCGCTTTATTTCTGTTTTTCACAATTTTCCTTTGCAAACACCGAGTGACGTTCTCGCGTGTTGTTTTTCCGCGATCTCGGTTATACGTGACCGTAATCTCGACCGTTGCTTATTTTTAAATCGAGTTTCATCGTCGCGTCGATTAATGCCGAAGAAACGTCATTATTTTTTTTTTTTGTGGATTCCTCTCTGTGTTCTCGTGAGTTGAAAGGATAAATATTTCAGGAGCTTTCGAGGACGACGACGTGACTCACGTCGAGGGTGAGGTCGATCCCGTGCGGGATCTCGAGATAATAAGCGAGGAGCTCCGACTGAAGGACGTCGAATTTCTCGGCGTTCATCTCGATAAACTGGAGAAGCTTGTCGTTCGGGGAAACGACAAAAAGCTCAAGCCCGAATACGTGAGTGCACCACAAAGCTTTTATCATTATTAAACTATCATAAATCGAACATTTTTTCAATTTTTTGAGCCCCTTTTGAGAGTCTTCGTAATCGATTTAATGATTTTTTTGTGAAAAAAAATCGAAAATGATGCAAAAATTTATTAAAATTTTACGTATCACTAGCAGGCTTCGGGCCCTCGCGGCAAAAGAAAAATTTATCCAAAATCCAGTTTTTTCGTTCATTCAATATGAATTCTTCAATTTCGCCCCAAATAATTAACATTTTCGTTATCAACGGGAAATTTCCGATCGAATAGGCTCTTAAAATCGAAAAAAAACAATTTCAAAAAATTTGGCGAGTCACACTGGGTCTCGTGGACCCATGAAAATTTCAATTAGCAATATCTTTCCGTTTTCTTGACGAAATGAACTTTATAAAGTGTGATTATTAAAGATTTTTACAAAACGAAGCGAATGGCGTTGGAATCACGTTAATTCATGCATTTTTTAAAAAGTTATCACTCTTTGAAGATTTTTGAAAAAATGGAAAGGGGTATACCTTAAAAAATTGACAAAATTTTTCGAATTTTTTTAAATCGATTTTAAGACCTTATTCGATCGGAAATTTCCCGTAGATAACGAAAATGCTACTTATTCGAGGCGCAATTCAA
>JAPYYW010002043.1:0-29269 GCA_030522545.1 Cremastinae sp. A BG-2022a | reverse complement strand
GCTGGAATATCCTTTTTTTCTGTCACTTTATCATTAATTTAAAAAAAAACGCCCCGTGAAAAGTGTTTCATATTTTACACATCGAATATCTGTTAATGAATAGTCAACTTAAATGCATAATTAAATTTTTCTCTGCATTCTAAATATCAATTTGACAGGTGTATTTAGGTGTGTTCATAAGCGATATAGTATTAAAATGTTATTTAAAAAAAAATATGCTAAAAAAACGGGCCGGTGAATCACGTCCATTTTTTTTCTCGGCTTCAGGATACATTAGTATATATTGAAAAATATTGACAAGACGTTCTCTATATTTTTAATATACGTCATTGGACTGACGTTCTCCCTTAACGAATTTCCTTAAATTCGTAAAATACTCTAGACATGAAAGAAATTCAAAAAATCTTTTTGATTTGACGCTGTGTAGCAATAGAATACCTTAATAGACATTCTTGCGCGTTTATCACTCGCTTATTTCAGTCTACGTTCATTCATCTTCTTTTCTCGCAACTACCGACCTGAGTCATCGATTCCCCGTGAACGGGATTCGATTCCTCGCTCTGACGTTTCCGCGACGGGTTTCTTAGAAACGCAACTTGAGCGTGTTTTTTTTCAGAGGCTCGGAGGCGCCTCACGTCTCTCCCTGTCTCTCGCATCGGAGTGGATGTCACCGCAAACTAAATGAAAAACAAGAACGACACGCGAAATCCCAAAGCTCCTGAGAGATTTTTTCAACCCGGTTATTTTTGGTCGCGCCGGGACAGTTTTGGAAATGACGGAGTTTCTGAACGAAAATCGACGATGAGACTTTTATTCCGAGGAAAATTCATTTTTGGAATGAATTTACGTGACTAGCTGGAAAAATTTATTTTTTCAAACTATGTGCCAGGGTCACGATTCCCTGAAAGTAATTTTATAGTAAATGTCGTTTTTGAAATATTTACATTTTTATGGTTTTTGTTTTGAAAATCAATGATAGGGCCAAATTAAGAAATTATTATGTATAATATAAACAATATTGTCTAGCAATCTAGATTATATTTATTATTGAAAATCATAACTCATCTTTGTAAAGTTTCCTATGAGAGCCTATGTTAGAAAATTCAACATAAAATAACTAATACCAATATTAGTTGCCAACATTTATCCTATAAAAAGGTTTATCCAGTTTTAAACAAAAATCTATGAAAAAGGATTTAATCCCATGACTTTACTTTATTCAGCTTACACGTTATAAAGAAGGAACGTACGAACTGCGTCGTGGTGAAAATACATTAAATCTTAACTCTTTTTTTTTCTCTTTTACAAAGAAAATGCGGAAAGAAAACTTTCTTGGCTCGTATTCGTTCGTATGTCGATTTTCCCTGAGTGAAACAATCGTCGCGAACTGTCGTTATTTAAAAAGTAGTTGAAAGTATCAAGTTTTTAGCGTTCGCAGCACGCATCTGCAATCGATTTGAACAATCTTGGCAATTTCGACGAGCGGCAAAAGAGGGCCTGGAAATGTGTGATTGTTCGAGCGCCGTTAGAATCGCGCTGTCTCCGAATGTCCTTTGCGGTGAACAATGGATTTGAATATACGGTAAAAGGTGTTAGCTCTCGTGTGAAAACGAAATCACAGTCGGCGCGCGGTGTCCTTCGCGTTTTGCGGGGAGTGGGGAGCCAAGAACGAGTCGACACCGGTCGAGCGCGCTCTTGGGCCCAGGTGGGGACGCGCGCGCGCTTTTTTCACTCTTTCTCTTTTCTTAAAATAATGAAGAACCTAGCGAGAGAGCACGCGGGCAACCTTCGCGAGTCTTGGGAACTGGAGCGAGATCGGTGCCTGTCAGGGGGCGCCGCGTCGCTCTTTCAAGATCACGGCAAAGGGTTTATCTCGCGGGGCGATCTTTTGTCTTCTATCCAGCGCCGTTTTCGTTCCCGGGGAACTCGCGCGTGCGATTGTTAACGCGCGGAAACGCACTCTCGCTGTTTCTCGACTTTCCGACGTGTCGCTGATGAATATCCTGCGCGAAATTACGATTCCTGGGTGAAACCGCTCCGTGAACTCGCTCGCACTCGTAAATTTTCTCTCTCTCTCTCCCGCCTACGATTATTTTTCAACTGACGATTTTCTTTCTCCGACTAGTGATTTCGTATTCCCGATACGCCCGACAAGAAATCCGATCGTGTTTGGCATTCACGACAGTTTGTCCGATCGGCTCGCTTTATCTCCTTCTTCGGTGAAAGCTCGCACGAAAGTTGGCCGATGCGAGATCGTTAGACAAAAACGACAAATTTCGCAAACGAAACAACAAACTTATGGTAATATAAATAACGTTTTTTGTCGAAAATTTGTATTCGTTGATGTTTTGAGGTATTCCTTGCACGAAATAAATATCTTCAGAATGGCCTAATTCTTTTTTTTTAATGATTAAAAGTAACTTTTTTAAACGTTTTGTTAAAAAAAAGGATTGGTTACCGAGGTGTTAACAGAGAATTTTTTGCTTTGAAATTACGGTTTTTAGCATAGGTGTTAATGGCAAAAACGTCTCTTCTCCGCTTCAATTGAAAAAATTGCATCTTTATTATCTTCAGATGATGAATAAAAACTACGATGTGAATAGATTTTAACGTGAGGAACTTATTTATCGCATAAAAATGTAGGGTCATCGAACATTTGAAAGAATTATTTCGATATGAAACTCGGAGCCCCCGTGTATAATTTCAAAAATGTAATTTTATAATAATTTGATACTAAACATAAAATCATGTTTAATTTTTGATAATTGCGTGTAATATATATAATTATCAATTTATAATCATTTTTATATTATTTTTAACAATCGTATTGACAATTTTTTAAGAAAGTTTGTTAAGGGCCCTCGTAAAATCCACCCCTACGTGCAAGGAATACCTTAATGTGGCACATGAAACGATTTCAAAAATAATTCATCATAATCTTCATATCTTATAGAATGATCACCACCTATAGTCTTACTGCCTAATTGTTTAATCATTAAAATTATTTTAAACGAGTCTCTGAATCAATGCAATATTTTTTTACGATAATAGCTTTAATTTGATTTATTCAAAAAAATCTTCGCAACAAGCATAATTTTTCAGAGTTGAGCTCAGTTTGTCTAAACTTTTCGGGAAACGTCCATCCGGTAAAAGTTTCGAACGTTTTTTTTTTCTTTTTTATTTACTTTATGAAAGATTTCTAGAGTGACGAGAAGATGAGCTGCTTCGTGAGAAAGTCTCTTTTCATATCGTTAAAAACTACTTGTAACGAGGCGTTGCACTTTTGCCTCGCTCTCCCAAAGAACGTTAACTTTCCACGAGAAGCGAGACTCTTTCGAGACTGGATAGTAGCATTGTCATGTGAAATTAGAAATTGTCCCACTCCGCATTAGCGTTTCTCACCGTGAAGAGAGAAAGAGTTAATTTTTCATACACGGTACAATGACCTTGTAAGGGACCAGCTAGGAAATAAGTACGTAGTCACGTATCGTTCCATCTTTGAGCGTGAAAGTGTCGCGCACGAAACTCACGAATTGGGAAAGACTCTCGCGTGACGCTCGAGCGCTTCGCAAAATTTTTTGTCCCAAAAATAACTCTCATAGTCCCATAAAAGAGACCTTTTTTTGTTACATCTCTTTTAAATTTCGATCTCTTTCCCAATCATGTATATGTTTCGCAGTCTCGCGATTTCGAGCCTTGACCGAATCCCGGGGATCAGAGGATCCAATCGTCAAATCGCATGTCCCAAAATTGTTCACCGCGTTTTCTCGCATTCACGCGACCAAAAGCACCGAATAAAAATTCGGTGGGATCGAATTGCAGAATAGCAGACACGAATGTAAGAAGAAAATAATTTTGCGACGACAGATAATTTAAATAATTTTGAGATAGTAATATAGGAATGAGAAAGTGCCTAACAAATGTTGGACATTTCCACTGTTCCCGCGACGCGGTCGCGTATCGTTTTTCGCTCGGACATATCCTAGGGTTATATTCTCGAGGAGCGTGACGAAATTCACGAGCAAAAGTAAGTCCCGACGTCGCTGGAATTTCTTATTCCCGGCGAGTTCCTGGTCCCGATGGCTATTTGTAACACAGGTTGCTTTCTTGTTTTTAACACACTCGCCCGATGCCATGCTTCCCCGAGCGAAAATAAAGTGCTTTTCTTTACAATCTCGTCGCCGTTCTTCCTCGCTCCCCGGCTGCTCTCTCCCTTTCCTTTTTTTCCCAAAGTGTAACGACGATAAATAAAAACCGGACGGTTAGCATTATCGTTTAATATTGTTGTTGCGATGTAACGCCCAACGAACGTAACCAAACCATGTAACGACTCTGATTCACTTTCTTCGAGGATTTATTTTTATTTCGCTGGTCATTGTTGAGATAGTGTTGAAAAAGAGTAGGAAGTCGGTTACGGGGATCCCCGGGTGTTCAATGAAAAGCGATATGAAAGTTCGTTGGTTACTCAGTCAAGTGAATCCCTCGATGAGAGGAAGGGAGACTCCATCGTAAATCTTATTTGGGACTTTTACTTGATATCGATCCTGCACCTGCATCGATACCTCTCCGCCTTTCTTCTCTCGTCTCGCGTACACAAAACAGTGACGCAAGGAAGTAACTAATTTGATTAGGCAAAGGTGAAGGGCTGAATAAACTAACTTCGAGCCTCGAATTCTCTCTCTTTCTAAAAAAAAAAGTGACGGATATCTCATTTCACATCCGTCAATTTCTTTAATGGGACTCGCTCGATCCTTTTCCTCCTTGTTAATGAACAACGATCGTATTTTTTTACGAGAACACTTTTCTCTCTGGCACGGAATATCTCTGCATTGTAAAAATAATAATGATCGTACAAAAAAATGAAAATATAATCATCTAAATATTATCTCGTGTTCGAATGCAACTATACACGTTTGCCTTCTCGCTTGTCGGTATATTATAAATATTAACGAGTGCAATTTCGTCGCGGGGACGCACATATGTATTTTCCTGGACGATACGTCAATAACTTTCAGACTGATTGCCCGCTCTCGCGTGTGTACCCGCGTATCCTTAATAACACGTGTGTGTGCGTATACACGTCGAGTACACACACGAGCATAATTGGCCTTACTCAATAATCTTCCTGTCTTCTAATCTGCTCGATTTCCACTTTCGTACACGCCTCATTTATGAATATACAAAGCTGCTTTTCACCCTTTCACGCTGGCCAACGAAACGTGACGAAACTTCAAGAATGTTTTATTTTTTTCTTCGACTCCTTCTGCTCCCTCCTCGTATACCAAGCGCTCGTGCACCAGCAGCATATTTTTCCTCTTGGCTCGTATCGTCGTGTCCTCGCGAAGTCTGGAAGTCCCGGCCTTCGCTTGGAAAGTGCGCCTGTGAGAAAACTTCTGCGAGATAAAGAGAAGAAAGGGAAAGACGGAGAGAGGGAGAGATTGTGGCGCGGTCCGTGCAGAAGCCATTAAGATATTAGCAGGCCACGCGGTTAATCGACTAATTGACTTATCGACTGTACAGGCTGTCTCATAACTCGATGTTCACTGTGAAAAGAATTTGAAGCTTGAAGAAAATTCATGAAAAACATTATTATAAGATGATTTTACCACCATATAAATCTTATTGTATAAAAATCTTGAATTAAAGTAAGGTGTGGACTTGATAAAATTGTGCAACAATAAAAAACGTTTTTTATAAATTATATCCATAATTTAAATGTAGTTAATTGGTTATGTACCATATTTATTTAATTACAGTTAGAAAATTAATTCACGATAAGGCAACTAAGAGTTTTAGTCGATTTTTCAACGTCAGTTGATGACATTGAAATTAATAGATCAGCTTTCAGCAGCGAAATATTTTATATACAATTTGTTTAGCTTTTGAAAATATTGGACAATGAACAATGATTCAGGAGATCAAGTACACAATGTTCAGACACATGTTCTAATAAGTGGTATATGCACTATTAAATACCTACACGACTTATTCCTCCATATAGTATTTTTTATTATTTTTTAAAAAGATCTTCACGTGCAATCGCATTCTAATAAATTTTTTGTATTCATGATTACTTTTCGTGTATAAAGTTGCTCGTATATCCAAAAATGTTCATATACTCTTTTGCTCAGAGTCGATTCGCAATTGAAAATTATTTCAAGTCACCCTGTACATCGTGCATTCGGTTTTTGAGACCTTTCAAGCATCGCGTGTTTTATCTTGCGCTCCAATGAATTTCCTCAATGCGCAGGATCGTGAAAATTAGGTTTCACTGTACGAAAACTATTTATCACACTCAAATGACCGTCTAGGTGCACGCTCAGACGTGTAGACCGAAAGATACAGACGAGGAGTAATTTTTCCCGTGGCTATACTTACTCGAACGAGCGTATTTAATTCTGATTGACTGATTGGCGATTAAATCTTGAAAGATAAAATTATAGCGACTTTTTCATCCCCTTTCCCGTTATAATTGCAAGTGATTCGATACTTGTGACGGTAATCTTTTTTTGCCACTGATTTTCGGACGTTTCTTCAACGCTTTATTTTTAACAATAAATCAAATACCACGGTTTCTTTCGCACATCGTAATATTGGGTCGTAAATCGTATATAACGTGCCGCGACCCAATTCCGGAATTGTTTCTGCAAACTCGTTCGAATATCGACGCGAATATTTTCGAATATTTGTTGACTATAAAAAAAAAAAGAATGCACCGCGAACGTCTGAAGATCGAGGGCACTAACAAAGCCATTCAAAAGTGATGTGTATTCATTTAAAATTCATATGTCGAGTAAAAAAAGATGTGTTCCTTCGTAGAATCGTGACAATTCAGCTCAATAAGCTCGGCTCCCGCGTACGTCGATAATATTTGTTTTTCTCGCGAATCGTTATGAAACGAGATTGTAACGGAGACAGAGTTGAGGTTCGTAAAATTACAATCCATGCGGTTAATTGTTCCACTACCAATAAAAAAACAATCTCATCGTATTTCCTCACAGACCGCAGATTATTATTATCTTTATTGTTATATAATTATCAAATAATAAATAGCGAGTGCTTGTATGGCGCGGATTTATCTCGGACCCATCGAGCGTTCGCTTAAGGTATTCATTGCGCGAGATATATCTTTTTAAAAATACCCTGTAAATTAAAAAAATAAGCAACACTTTCGAACGTTAAAAAAAATATTATTACTGAAGTTTGAAACAAGAATGTAATTTTTAAAATTATCCCGTAATTCAAATTAAATTATTTGTAACTTGAACATCTTTCTGTTAAAAATTAAAAAAAAAATTAGATACGTCAAAACGTAAAAAAGTTATTTTACACACGATAAAATAGAGTCACTGATTACTTCAAGATAGTTCTATCAAAAAATCGTTTACTCAGAATTTAGTACAAAATTTACACAATATACTTCTTAGATATAATTCGCATGCAGGTGTGTTCAATTTTGAAAGATTTCACTTCGTTGAAGTCGAGATTTAAAAAAAAAGTTAAACACCTCTATTTCCTGTATAAAGGAACGTGTTATATATTTTAATTTTCAACACTATCCTGTTTAGCAAATAATGAAGGTTTTGAAAATTTTGCACAGTTCTATAGTGCATCAAAGAAAATTTCTTAATTTTTTCCACAAAATCGTAAGACATTTTTTTGTACTTTTCGTAGATTTGTAGCAAGTTCAAGTCAATCTGGAGGACCTTGAATTTCAGTATGTTATTATTCTCGAATGAATTTGTAACAATAACATTTTTTTTAATAACCTGATGTGCCTGAAACGAATATTCGAGAAAGCAGTAAAGTTCGGATTCCCACGATAAATTGCGAAACACTCCGGCGACAGTTTTCTCGTTGACAGACGAGAGTATATATAGCAAACACGCGTAACGACTTTACTGAAAATTCATCGCACTCCAGATTTTTATTTTCTGTAACGACGCTAAAATTGATGGCACTCCGGCAACAAAAATCGTCTTTCAATTGCTAACTAATTTTAGTTGTGCTGTCATTACTCGTACACGAGTTAACAATAAAAATTATTACCCTGAGAACGGGAACGCGATCCTGAGTGTTTACTGATTTTCATTATCGCCCACATCGCATGTGTATACACGATGATTCAGTGCGTACAAGTCGCAAATAATGTTTTTCAGACGTATGGAAAAAATTGGAGCAAAATTCAATATCGGACTTTGATTTTTGGACAAAATTATTCCCAAAAGAAATTTCTTATTCTAAAGTCCAGACAATTTTCATAATTTTAGCATCGATTTGAACTTTGCGCATGTTTCGTGCGCGAATTATTCTTCTGAGCATCCTGTACAAAATCGACGTCTCGACCTTGCGATTATTATTATTAATCGTTCATTTGAATAACATTCTCAAAAATGGTATCGCGAACGACCAAACGCGGCAGATGTAAATGCGAGATCAAACGATAGCTTTTCTTGTTTTGTTTGATTTTAATTAACGATGAAGCCTCGCAGCCCACATTCGTCGTCCGTTGAGCAACGTTGGACTTCCGCTTCATCGTTTTTCTTTTTTTTTTTTCAATTGCGTTAACATGCGTAATATATACGTAATGTGCATAGATCGGCAGTTCCAAGAAAAATGTCAATTGCTCAATCTACGATTCGATGCAGTTTCATTGCCATCCGCAATTTAATTCCCTTGGACAAAAAACGAGCAATGTGGTCGTAAGAGAGCGCGATGATGCGGGAATGAATGGGCGTGAAGAATTTCACGAACGCAATAAACGAGATTATTAAATCGACTACGCCATTGGGTCGTGACAATTTCAATCAATTGCATTAAATTACGCGCTTATCGAAATAAATTATCCCGGATATAGAACCGTAATGAAAGATCCGTTGTTCGGCTTAAGAGATTTAAAAAAAAAACACACACAAACGCAATTATTGGAATTGAAAAATATGACAATATGAAATTTCACTTGCCATTTTCATTTCCTTCCATAGAAAAATGATAATTTGAAACGTCGTGCACTTATCCAAACAAATTACCCCGGATATAAAAGTATAATAATATAGATTCGGACTGTTTCATGCGAGATAAATATATTAAGACGAATGATTAAAGCTGCAATGTACGATGTGGAATTTTAATTAGAGCCAGATTTTTTATTTTTTTCTTGCAAAAGTTGGAAGCGCAGCGGAGTTTTCTCGTCGCGTGTAGTTATTAAACGTCATTACTTCTCTCGAATCTCATCTCTTTTCTACCCGTGTCTACCGCGCGGTTTAATAACGATCCCATTTGACACAAGTGGTATCCTTTACCATCCGATGGCCTTGTCCCGTAACTGGCCTCACGACGAGCTCTCGTGGCTCTATTAAACTCTCCCGCAGCTTCGAATTGCTCCTTCGTTCCGCCAACTGCGCAAGTCATTATTATTTTGCGAAATATTCATACACGTGACGAACTCTAAGTCATATCCTATGCCTTTGTATGCATAAAAAAAGTAATTAATTAAAACAAACATTGAGAAAGTTTGCATTCTTTTTAATTTACCCATAAATTTCACGAATTTTTTTTTTTTATTATGGTAATCGAGATACGATTGTCCACTACAATTATTAATAAAAAAATAATAATTTTTGATCATTTATTCAGTTCATTTTTGTTAGAATTGACTTCTCACTCTATAAAGATTTGCTAGCATGTTTTTACCATGGAATTGCTGCCACGTGTACATTACACGCGGATTGAATTAAAAAGAAAATATGAACAAAATATATAAGAGATTTTTGAAGTTTGATTTATTCAATTCTATTCGGTGTTCTTTCTTCGAGATTTATCGAAGACTCTGAGCAAATTCACAATTGTATTAAGTCGTCGAAATCGACTGATTTCCCTTTGGAAAAAGAGAAGGAAGAAAACAAGCTTAAGATAAAAATAAGAAAATGTAAGAAAGACTCTAGTAATGTTGATCGTACCATAAAATGTGGGGTTAGTTACTGACCGAGCGGCAAAGGAAGGGAAAACCCGGAATAGAATAAAATCGCGTCCTTCAAAATTATGTCTTGATATGCAACATATTGGCTATTTTTTTTACTTTTCAAATAAATTTTATGTGTATCTTTTGTTATAATGTCAATTAAATGATAATTTATTATAATGATGGATCAACAATACTAATATTCTTTCAATATTTATTAATTTTACAAGTATTTCATAAGATTTTTTTTTTCATCTGGTATACGTTTCATTTTTCTTTAACTCTACGCGAAAGTTCAACCGAAAACAAAAATTTATTTATTAACAATAATAAATAAATTCGTTAATCTATGTCTCGTTTAAAATGACACTAAAAAAAATACCTCAGTTGACTCGTACGTATATCAATATTTCTCCGGTGCTTGGGAAAATCATCAGAATCGCTGGAGAGCCGCCGAAGAAAGTTATAACACATAAAAAGAGAGAAAAACAGGCAGAAAGAGAGAGAGAGAGGAGATTCGATGCGCGATAAAATAGCTCACGAATGGAGATAAGGGCGTGGTTCACGAGTTATCGTCACGAGTGCGCCTCGCGAAAGACTCCCTTGCAATCTGCCAAGAGAGAGAGAGAGAGATTAAAAGAAATAAGAATAAAATAGAGAGGGAAAAAAAAGAGAGCAGTCGGGGAGAGGAAAAGAGTAAGGAAGAAAGGGAGGAAGGCCGAGCGAGAAACAAGGAGAACGATAGGAAACGACAAAGAGCGCGCATTAATTTAACGTAAAAAGTTCTTAGCTCGCGGGCCTTTCGACAGACAATTGAATCACCGAGAGATCGTGACTCCTTCGCGGTCTCGCGTGCTCGCGGTGCGGCCACGCATTCGCTAGACCTGATCATTCGCTCCATTACACGCTCCGTCCACGCCCGATTGATCCCTCGCTCCGACAGAGACGCAGACATACCTCACCCTCATCCTCAATGTCTCGAATATATATAATCGATTATCGATTATTGGAGAAATCTGTCGATTGCTATGTAATTTTCAAACCATTCTTACATGTATGAAAATTCGACGATCATTGCAACGATTGCGTCATTCACGTGAATCCATTCTATAATTAAACCCTTTTATGGTTATGTTCATTCGATCGGATTTTCATTTTAGTTTTATTTCTTTTTATACGCGTACAGTTTGTTAACTGAATTAAATAATTGTCAAATATTTTCATGAGAATTGATTTTTCCCCACTGTATAAAATCAATTGTTTGATATGCAAATCGATTTTTATTGCATTTTTATTGGGACAGAAACATTACATTTTTCCCCAGCTAATAAGTTTTCGTTATTTATTCAAAATTTTCTTTAGACTTGTTTCTAAAAATTAATTTTTACTATAAAATTAAGTAAGAATTTTTACACGCTAGTAAATTATAAATAGATTATGAGCAATAATATATTCTACAACTTGGAATAAGCAAACTATATAAAAGTTACGTTGAACAATATCATATTGTTGTTGATTCAGTAATAATGAGTGTTAAGTAAGGTAGGAGTCAGAGAGGAACAGGTTTGAGACAGAATTTTTTAAAAATTTGGACAAATCTTTGAGGTCATATTGAAATGTATGCCAAATTTTATGAAGCTTTACCATCTAGTAATCGAGATATTCATTGTTGAAAGTCGTCGCATTTTTTTTATATCTCATAAGAGCCTATGTTAAAAGTGACAATTTTTAAAAATAAATATCTCGATAACCATATGGTATAGCTTCTTTAAAATTTGCACACATATTAATATGATGTCAAATAAGATCAGTAGAAATTTTGAAAAAATTCAAGTAATGATTTTACATTTAGTTAACACGTACAGCCAAACTTTTGAATAGATTGTCACGCGACTCCTATATACCAAGATTGAAACTTTTTCTGTTCTTCGAAAAAAAAATAGAAAAATTTGAAATGGCTTTTTCCACTAATTCTTTTTTCCTTCATTGTATGCCACGGGGTTGACGCTTTCGTTTCCGCGTCGAAGAAAGAACGGCCGTGAAACAGCATTTGCATTATTTCACAACGCGAATCCACCTGTTCACTTTTTCGCTACATTTTTTAGACGTAGGTGAGAAAATTTCCGCTCGTGTTCTTGAAAGAGAGAAAAAAAATGGATATATGGATAAACGATTGTTTACATTCCATAAGGATGAAACAATGCGCTCGATTTAATTGGACTAAATTAGTTAACTTTCTAATCAGAAGAAGTGCGCGCACGCGAATGTGGAGTTATGTAAAAATCGAATTCGCGGATCGGCGAGTTTACCGAGCGTGAAGGAAGAAGACCAAGAAGAGAGAGGAAAAAAACGAAACGAGAGCGCGTACGAAATTAAATTCTTCATTGAAATCCGGCAATTCGGTCATCGTAATGAATTTATGCGCGTGCTTAATTATTTAATTGTAAAAAAAATCAGCGAGCGGTGAAACGATTCATTCGGGGTTGCGCAATTTTTTTTTTTTTTAATTATTTCAGAAGAATTTCCTGGTGTTATACAGATTCGTATACGTAAGGTATACATATGCACAATCTCAAAAATGATACTTATAAGACTTTAATGGTAGTTTAGTAATATTTCAGTAATACATAGATTAATTGCTGTAAGCATACAAAATTTGGAGGAGTTTAAAACAATAGTTTGTCATATTTATTGTAGAAATTTACAAGCACTTTTATCGTGAGATTTTACGTTTTTCAAGAAATAATCGAATAAAAGGCGAATTTACAGGAAGAACTTGATATAAGTTTTATTTATGATTTTTAATTGTTAAGAAAATTTTTTCAATATTAACTAATACGTATTTAAAATTTTTCTAATTAAAAAAAAATCTTCTAGAAACAGTTCTTTATATAATTTCAAAAATTACATCGAATGGCCACAAAAATTCAGTTTCACTGACTCTTGAATTGTACTGTATGATAGCAACTCTCTTAAGTTTAACTTTAAAACACAATACATATAATTAAAACATTTTTTAGTGACGTATTTTCTATGCAATAAAAATACTTACAATTCTTTGCATATACACTCGTAGTGTAAAAGCTTTGCAAGGTCCATATATCCAAGATAGAGAAAAATATCAATAAACGTACAATTAAGTCACTCAAAATCATTAATAATCGTATTCTTATCGGATAATTAAATAACTCGTTATTCCCTTGGTGCTGGCCTTAAGAGTCATTCACAGCTCTTTGAACAGTTGCGAAAAAAATCTATCGTAGTATAGCTAGAAAGACTTTTAATAATGTTAGTAATTATTGCCTGTCGATTAAGATCGTTTATCTGTATATTCTGGAGCGTGAGAATCGTTTCTATTCTAAAAATATTTTTCATGAGTATTTGAAAAAAAAATTTTAATAATGATACGAAGTGCGACAAGGCAACATCTGTTTAAATATGGATTCTTCTACAATTTTCATTTAACGAAAATAATATATATAAAGTGGCGAAACTTTCATTCACATGGGTGCAGTATCCGGTACAGAGAGTGAAAATTGTAATAAAAAGAGGGAGACGGGAACGAAAAGCGGATCAAGCTGAATCAAATGAAAATTAGTCGCCATCGATGAAGCAATTACATCGTTCTACTTAGCACTGGAGACGCGAATCACGGTCAACTCCGCCCACACTCACTTCATCCTTGGTCACTTACTATTATTTATATCCCAACATATCGTACAGTGGTCGAGTGCTTCGCAGAGTCGCATAACACATTAATTTAAGTATTGTTTATTTTAAAAAATCGCATAGTTTTGACTTTTTAAATTTTATTTTGTTAAAAATATAAACTTCAATGTTGAGAACAATCTACCATAATAATAATTTCTCCGTACAATTAAATGAATATAACATATACTGCCAAAACATATAACATATACTGCCAAAAAAATAAGTCTCATCACGAGGAAATCAATTTTTATGGGAAAAATCGAGTTTGATTGAAAAAATCTTTTTATCAAAAAAAAATTTGTTTAAACAAATTTTACTGTCATTATATTCATATAATACATCACACATGTATCAAATTTCATGAAAATCGGTTTATCTGTTCAACCATGTCAGAATGGCAAATAGATAAACAAAAATACAAACTTTCTCATTTTATATACTAGCATGAGATAGGATTTACTTTTTCACTTTTTTTTTCTATCTCATATTCTGTGATTATTCATCATAGACTTTCAATCACGTTTTTTCTTATCTTGAATAATTTATTTTAAACTTTAATTTTTTTATTAAAAAAATTAAAGATTTTTTTCTCAATACCTGTTTTCCATCATCTCCAGAGTTTTGATGTCGATTTGGTTTTTTGCCCCTCTGATTACGATAAAGTGAAAAAGAATTTGTTTACCAATTTGCGATGAACCAATTGGTATTTTTACGTAAGGAAAATTAGTCGGGAAACGAGGATGGTTAATAGAGTGCTGTGGCAACGTTAAATTTACGGAGCATGCTATAGGGACAACTCGCTCGAATTTCAACGCGTTATAATAATTGCATCGAATATTTCTTACATAATTGGAAAGTGCCTGCCATTTTTCACTGTTACAATAGAGAGAATAATGACTCGCGGCAATCATAAATTATTTCTCGGTCGAATAAAACAGAGAAGAGCGTGTATTTTTCATTTTCATTCATTTTCAATTGTTTCTTTCTTTCGTTGCAGAAAATTTGGCACCATCGGAATTGAAAAAATTGAGAAACAAGCAGAGAAAACAGCGCAGGAAGGCAGAACTCGAGCGACAACAGGCCGCACAAGCTCAAGAAAAAAGGGAACAGCACAACAAGTCTCGACAGCAAGCCGATCCTGACTTTGAGCAGCCCATACTAGATGAACTTATACCTGAAAAACTCGAAAGGGTGGGTATTGTTTGAATAATATTTATCATTTTTTATCATTAACATGCTAATATTTTAACACCATCTCACAAAATTTAACATCGTAAAGAAATAAAAATGTATATTTTGATTTTAAAATGACAAAAAGCTTCGTAAAATGTCACGCACATATTTGTATGACGTTGAAAAAGATTTGTGCAGATTTTTAAAATATTCTATTTTAAACGATTTTCATGCAATTTTCGTCTGGAAAACACTAAAATTCTACATTTATTTCCAGGTCGATGATCCACTCGAGCAGGCAATTAAGTTTTTACAGCCCTTGCAGAGCCTCGCATCGGATAGAATCGAAACTCATCTGACCGCTTTTGAGATTTACATTCGCAAAAGTAAGTAATAAATAGCAATGATCAAAAATACTCCATTAACGTTTATTAACGAAAAAAACAAAAACAAATGTTTGTTCAGGCAAAACTCTGCTGATGCTTCAGTCGATAAAGCGAGCACACAGGCTGGATTCGAACAATGCGGATCTGCATTCGTGCCTGGTGAAGTTTCTACGACACGTCGAGGGTGCGAAGCTGGAGGGAGCGGTCGCGAAAGTGGTGGAATGTCAAACGAGCGATATTTACTTGAATTCGGACGCTACGAAGTTCAACAGCGAATTTTTGTCGAAAAATAGCAAATCGTTTCCCCATCTCTTCCAAGGTGGGCGCATGATGTACTTCCTGGATCCAAGCGCCCAGAGCAAGGCGCTCTCGCTCGTTACGAATTTCGAGAACCTCGAGGGCGTTACTCTGCCGAATTGCGTGAGAGTTTTGGAGTCCCTGAGAAAAAGCGAGTTCGGTGCTTGCGACGCGACGATAGCCGAATACGTTGAAAAGTGTCACAAGCGTTATCCGTACGCAACGGCGTTCCGGCCGCCCGAAAGCAAGCCGAGCTCGAATCACCAGGACAAGGAGAACTCTGTTACGGGCTGTCTGGAATGATCCAGGAAAAATTGCGGTTTTTGCGTCGAAGCTTCGCTGATAGGGTTAGGAAATCGACACGAGACGGAGGTGTTTTTTTGAACGATACGAGATGCGTCAAGAATTTAAACACCAGGAAAATTAGCTACCGACTTAACCGGGAAAGAGAGAAGAGACGAACGATCACGAGGGAAACATCAGGATTAGAGTTACGAGATTAAAATCGATATAAGCGGGGGGAAATGTGAGAAAAATCTCTATTGGTATTTATCATGAAATTTTGATGGTGCACTCGATACCCGCAGATGCGAAATAACGAAATTAAGTTTTATGGGGTAAGAGACAACGAGGAGGGCGAAAAGAACTGATGCCCGCGAGATTGATCTCACCGAGTGCGAAATGGTGATTTCTAGTGGAAAACAGTGCCGCATGAACAATCAACAAATTGTAAATGAAACTAAATGCAAAGTTGGCCGAAGAGCCACGAAAACTTTAACCCTCTGCGACTTTAAATTAAGAGAAAAAAAATGATGAAGAATCGCAAAGAGCAAGTACATCGTAGCTATCTAATTAATCATAATAGTGCGAAGGTTTATCAGAGCTCTTGTTGTGAGAGAACGAGTAAAAGAAGAAAAGGAGGAGGAGATAATGAAGGAAATATTTCGAGAGTGAATCGAATCCATGAGTGAAGCAGCGAAAGCGGATACTCGTTTATCGCACGTGTTCACATTTAAAATATTAATCAAACGCGGATTAAATACCCCGATAACTGATTTTAAGTAGCGAGAAAAGAAGGAAAGACTTGTATACGTTCGTATTCGCGATATTTCTTCTCATTTGTTTATGAATTCGAAACGCAAACAGAAACATAAGAACACTACCCTCGCCGATGCCTAAGAAAGATTCGCTCTACTGTGTAGAGTCCCGGTCACGTTGTATCCAAACGAAACAGAGGAGAAAAGATATTGAACGCGAATGTCCGTTACCAGAGGACAATGTGAGCTTTCCTGTATCTTGTGTCATCGTTTCTCACGCGAATCACTCGTGAGGCGTTTAAATTAATTTGACGATCAAAAAAAGAATTCACAGCGTCGTTTTTCTCGAACTTTCTTAAATTCTTTTGTCATTGAACGAAAATGACATAACTCGGTCTTAAACGTGGGACTGGCTTTGGATATTTTTCGAGCGAGATAATACGAGTAAATTTTTATTTCATAATTCCAAAGTGCTGATTGAAAGTTGCTTCTTTCTTGTAACAAGAAAGCGATTTACCTGTATTATTATTCCGGAAAAAAAAGGCCAAAGTTACTCTTACTTTTTAGATTGTCCAAGTTTTTTTGCTTTCTCGAAACTCGAGCGTTGTTCTCTTTTATTTTTCCCGATTATTCCATCACACTTTCGATTATGTCAATCCGTTTTAACCCTGATCCCACGAAGCGACAATAGGCCTGCGCGTTACATTGTTTACGTTGTTGAATCGATTGAACAATTGTCGAAAAGTTAACGCGTCGACAAGGAAGGATATAAACAAAAAGTGTACTCCGTCTGTATGTAACTTACAGAAAACAGTTCTATTATTGAACACAGATAAAGGTGTGAGATTCTGATGGAGGAGAGAGAAAATAAGGGAATATCAGTACAGAACATACTTGAGTAAGACTCAGCATCTTGCGCGTATTTAAGAATTATTTATTGACAGAAGCCTCTTTTATCTTCTTCATTTGCACGAGTGTATGAGCGAGCGAAAAAAGCGAGAGAGAGAGAGAGAGTGCGAGAGAGAAAGAAACGCTATTGTGAATTGCAAAATAAAAGAAAGAAACCAAGTCACATCCTCGTAAATCCGAATCAAATAATAGTAATCGAGATACTTTCGAGTAGTGTCTATAACATACGAAAAAAAAGGAATGTTAGAGTCAAGGGATCGATAAAACGTAGACTAATGAAAGAAAAGAGGGCCCGAGTGTAATTAAAGTAAAACCTCTTTCCGCTGAACGAAATTGCAAACCGAAGAATGGGAAAAACTGAACTCACTTTTGGTAGAAAAAAAAAGGGAAGTCTTGCTCGTTTTAGATACATGGTCGAAGCATCATCATTAAATAAATTGTCATGCACACATTTTCATCGATATCGTACACATGAAACGTGTGAATATTAATAGGAAGATATTGAAGTAACGAGCGAAAATGAAAATCAGAGGATGGAGCGATATAAACGAAGGTGAGAATAATTCGAGAGGCCGTGCAAATGCGAAAGGATTGTCGTCTCGAAGTGAAGTTTTTTTTCGAATTCCAAAACATC
Source organism: Cremastinae sp. A BG-2022a (assembly GCA_030522545.1). NCBI lineage: Eukaryota > Metazoa > Arthropoda > Insecta > Hymenoptera > Ichneumonidae > Cremastinae sp. A BG-2022a. The sequence continues at coordinate 11,161 of JAPYYW010002043.1, read as the reverse complement.
TTGTACAGTACAGTGTAACGTTTGCATAACTCTTACGAAAAAAAAAATCGTTGAAACAAAAAAGTAACTAACGTAATTGTATATTAGCCTTTTCAAGATCTTCACCTCTTTAGGAATACCGGTATCTCGGAGCATCATTGGTCTTGTAACTCTCCATAGAATAGTAAACCTAAAACTATTCATCATCGACCGTGTGAGATTAATTTAACTATTAACCTGCGATTGCTCATTTTTTTCGATGTATCGATGTCAAGTTTGAAGGAGAATGGGATGACTTTCCGTTGCGTTGTTTTCGTTTCTTTTTTTTTTGTAGATCAAAATTTCATTAATTACGACTGCTACAACAGATTCGCCAGGTCGCTTGTACAGCGCATTATCATTGTTACATACAAAAATACATAAAGTTTTCGTCTATTTAATTTGTATTCCTCTCAACCCCAATTTCATGATAATAATATATATTTCATGATAATATCGCTATCACGCACTAACGAAGAAGGCACTTGTGAAAAATATTTGTACAAAACGCGTGTAATAATTCTAATACAGAAGATATTCATAGAAAATATAAAAGTAAAACATGTGCAATCGTCGATATAATAACGAAAGAAAAGTTCGATTTTTTTAAACAATAAATAGCGACCTCCTGACGTTAAATCACATAAAATGACGTAAAAATCACGTAATCGCCAAGGTGAGTTGAAACATCGAAAATAATGCCCTTTCTATGGATTATTTTTTCTCGTCAATCCGACTCGCCCAAGGCTCTTGACTTTTTTATCGGAGTGGATGGCAATTGGTTCATAGCGTTCCAGTTTATATCTCGGAAGTCAATCACGATACTTTCATTCTTTGGTTTGTATTGCCTGAAAAGTGACCTGTCAGTAACGACTGTTGGAAAATGGGACAAAAAGCATAATCGGGGAAACGATTGACAGTCGATAAAAACATACCGGTATTCAATCCCAGCCGAATCGAACATTCGTTTGGAAGCCTTCGTTTTCGTTTTATGGGCGTTCTTGTCAGATATGTAAACAACATTTTTGATACCCGATTGTATAATTACTTTGGCACATTCGTTGCACGGAAACAACCCCACGTAAATCGTACAGCCTTTAACATCCATTGAATTTTTGTTCAACACAGCATTCACTTCAGCATGGCAAACTGTAAATCAATCAAAAAATCTCAATATTGCAAGAACAACGATTTTTTTTATCATATTTTTCTCGTTATCGAAAACTGCCAATCTTTCATTAATTTTTTTTTGAGGAGATTGTCTCTGACAGGAGAAAGTTTTTCATGTTGAATCAGTGAGTTTTAAAATTCATATCTTTGCTGTAAAGTTTTCTCCATTCTAAATTAGCTGTTGAATCAATTTGTATAGACAAGTACATTGTATTTAAAAAAATTGCAATTGGCATTGTTTGAACCATTAAAAGAGACAAAATAATATTAAAACCTTTTCAAATTGTAATTTTAATTTGTAAATTGTAATTTATTATCAAAAGTGTATATCAAAAATCTATTCGTTGTTTATATACAGGAAAAATGTATGAATTTCCCATATAAAAAAACAATATTAAAATTTTCTGAAAGTTCAAAATCCAATAACTATGAAATCCTTCGATGAATCATTTTTTTAATTTGAAAATATTTTATACTTTTCATTTTTGTCATGAAATTTATTATCTTTAATGCATTATTTCTCCATTAAAATTGAGTTTTCCCTTGAAAATTAATTTTTCATTTATTTTGAGCATAACTATCGTGCGATAGCACAGTTTATATTAAGTATACCGTATAAAAATTTAGAATCCATTTCAGACGAGGCTGTGTCTTTGCCCCAGGGATAATCGTCATCGCTGCAACCTCTGGGCATACCGTTGTATCCTAAACTCACGATACGATGTTCGGAGTCGACGATGCAAGCGCCAACCTGAGTTATTGGATCTTTGCTGCGTTTCGCAGCTAGGAACGCCAGAGCCATGAAATATTCGTCCCATTCGAGATAGTCACTTTTCTTATTACTGCACATATTTGCTGATAAAGAAAAAATTCCCGGGTTATCGAAAAAAAAAAAATCAAGATTTTCTCCAAAATACGAACATACGAGAATAAAAATATCTTGTTTACGTTTATTCAGGTCAATAGGAAATTTTCTAAGCTAGAATACAATTCTTAAAATTTTTAATAAACGCATAAATAAATAGGAAAATATGATGGTCCGATGGCGAGTGCTCAAACGTGACCACGATCACCAACAACCTCGTAATGACTGAGAACAGTGAGATTACTGACAACTCAGAACACACAATACATCTACATGGCATGTGTTGATTTAAAACACGAGAACCAATAGATAAAGATGTTCTCGCATTGTCCGACCGTCGATCTTTCAGGAAAGATTATTATCTCGAATATCTCTTGTATCGATCGAGTTCAAGATATTTTTTAGTTGCTGGTATCAGTACCAAAAAATACAATATAAATAAATAAATTTTGAAAAGCTTGAATAAGAATTGTTTTTTAAAAGCATGAAATATAAATATTCATTTTACTAAAATGTGTAAATTTCATTGAATTATTGCGATATTTGATCATGATATATGGGTAAAAACCTTGTAAAGTGATTTATTTTAAAAAGTGTGCATAGTATACAAGTGATTGTAAACATGAGAATAAAATAAATCAATGAATTAGCAACTGTAATGATCCTGGAGGTCGGAAGTCAGAAGAGGTTTTGAAACACGCCAACTGGTGGAACCAGGCACCGTGTATAGGATCTTCTTCAATTTTTACGTTACAACGACAAATATATGTGTATATTTCTTTGAAGAGAAGTATACACGCATGCCAGGCAATGTCACGGTACCAGCTGAGAAAATTAGATAACCCGGCAACGGATATTTTTTTTATCAGTTCAAAATTGTCGTTTGGCACAAATCTACCGAAAGCCTGCTGTCTCCCGAGCGAACACATTTTCTCAAGGTAAGAGAATAAAAGCGTAGAAAAATTTATTTTAATTAGGGTAAACGTACCATATTTCGGCCACATAAGACCATTTTTCGGCCTCCTAAAAGTTGTATTTTTATGAAATTTAATCTACAAATCATAGTCCAACCAAAATTTTCTTTAATGTTTGTCTATGTTTTTCCTGCACGTTACATTTTACACACATTTTAGGAGATTAAAAAATACCTTTTTTTTATTAACTATTAAAATAATAGTCGAGTGGCCGAGATTTGGTGCAGGCTGAAATTAAGTGCACCCACCCTATTTGCCAAGCCCAAAAATGATCAAGATACACAGGATGTATGCCCAAAATTTGACATATTTAAACTTTTAGCGAATTTAAAATCAATTATAAACTGAAATACGCTGAATCAATTGGAAAAAGAAAAAAGTATGGTTCCCGATCATTAAAAAAAAAGATAATAAAGAATGAAGCTATGGAGATTCCTCTAACCTCCATTGATGAAATTGTCATTTACGGATGTGTACTCATTATTTTTATTATAATTTTCGTTGAGATTGAAATCTATAGCAATTTAAGTTATTCCGCATCGATTGAAAAAAAAACAACTTTACAATTGATTTTGAGCAAATAATTAGCATTCACGATTATATCAAACCCTATATATACCGGAAGTCGATCAAATTGCAAGAAAAAGCAAAAAATTGGTGTGTTCTTTATAAGGTAGCTAAAAAGAAAAAGTGTTTTCTGTAACTATATAATATCCTCGATCTTTCTACGGAAAAAAATCCATCGCTGCCAATGTTTCTACGGAAATATTCTTGATTGAATTTTCTCGTGTCCAGGGCATTTCAAATTGCGTTGTTGTGATTGTCTGGCTGCACAAGGTATCTGTGTCTCGAGTAGTCAAATTAGGTCTTAATTTTATTTCACACTGTAGAAATTTATTTATGTCTACACTATTTTTATTCTTTAAGGTAGTTCTATCAAAAAATCGTTTTCTTAGGATTTTGTTGAAAATTTGCAGAAACCTTCTTTGATACAATGTGCAATTTCCTCTCCTATATTAAAAAAAGCCATTAAAAAAGATTCACCAAATTTCTTGAAATTTTTTTTCGATTTTAAAAGCCTATTCAACCGGAAATTTTCCGTAGATGATGAAAATGATCATTATTCGTGGCGCAATCCAACAATCCACATAGAAAAATTCAAAAAACTGATCGAAAAGTCAGTTTTTTCAATTTTTCAATATGAATTCTTGAATTTCGCCATTAATAAGTAGTATCTTCGTTATCTACAGGAAATTTCCGATCGAATAAACCCTTAAAATCGAGAAAAAAAATTCGAAATTTTTGCGAATTTTTTCAATTTTTTCAAAAATATTCAAGGACTAATAACTTCTTAAAAAATTGATGAATCGTCGTGATTCTTGAGCCATTCGCTTCGTTTTCCAAAAAACTTTAAAAATCACCATTAATAAAGTCGATTTCGTTAAGAGAAAAAAAATATATCGGTAATTGAAATTTTTATGGATCCCCGAGGCCCAGTGTGACTGACCAAATTTTTTGAAATTTTTTAAATTCGATTTTAAGACTCTATTCGATCGGAAATTTCCTGTAGATAACAAAAATTATGATTATTCGTGGCGTAATCCAACGCCAAAGAAAGAAAGAAAATTTTGCGATAAAATATCATCCTACATTAAAAAAGACATGAGGCCTCTAATCGAGTCATCGGAATAGAACGTATTATGCGGAGCTCATTAACTTTTGGCTAATCTCTACTCATTAAAAAAAATTTAACGCGCGCTGCTTTGGAAACAATGACATTGATGTTTCAATCATTTATTTCGTCTTGCCAAAATTTTCATGAATTACCTATTATGAATTCGATATCGTCGGGGACACAAAAAGATATGGCCACTTGAAATTTTGAGATTTTCCTATTTTCGATTCTCGAAAAATCAGGCTGGAGGTCCTCGAACACGCTAAATTTTCTCAGTTTATGTGAAATAAATTTGCAACACAATTTCCTATTATTTATATTAAATATACCTGGACAAATATACCCGAATAGTTCGGGGATCGTTCGTCGAGCGTAACGAGGAAAAAAAATTTTCAAATTTTCGTTAATCCCTCGGTCATTAATTGTTTCCATGGTGATCGGTCGAGGTCGAGGGAAAAACCCAACACACGGTCTTAATTGTTTGGATTTTCGACTGAATTTGGAATCAGTTGAGCGATATAAAGTGTCGGGGTAAGACGTGTCGCGTCTCACAAGGTAGTTCGTTATCGAAAAACATTTCGTAAAAATTCGACAAGTTCAATTGAGTGTCAGTTCCTGTGTGCTTTTTAATCATACAGAAAGTGAATAGTTTAGTGTTTCAAATTTATAATATCGTTTCGATATACTTTTTAAAAAATATCGGTGCGGATATGTTCTATATTAAAAAAGAAACCTCTAATCAATTAATCGGAATAGAGCGCATTATGTGAAGTTGTATAAAGTATGCGCCTAGAAAAACAGCACAACATATCAATTAAAATATGTTAAATAAAGCTGTCGCGTTGTCGCTCCTATCTTAAATTTTAAGATGTTTAACTATGTTGAACTAAAGATATTTATTATCAAAAATCACTATTTTCTGCGGTCTCCCGCTTAAGAGCACGTGTTAAATATTGCGATCTTCAACTCTTGATATCTTGACTTCTGGCTAGTGGTACTTCTTGAAATTTAGCATAGCTCTTTATTGTACTTCAAAGAAGCTTCCTCAAGTTTAAAAAAAGATCCTGATTGTGATTTTTTTAATTTTCATACATACGTAACAAGTACAGGTCACCTTGGATAACCTTCGATTTTGATTATGTTGTTCTTGAAACGATTAGCAACAGCTTTTCTTAATATACTTAAGCTTAATAACCACATAGTATGGAGATAAATTAAGATAAAAACTTTTGATTTGTCTGTACCGATAGAACTATCTTAAATCAATATTTGGATAATAAAGTTTATTGCCATTATTGTTTGCACATAAAAAACAGTTTGAAAAAACAAATAGATGTACTGTGCACCTTAGTCTTTCTTGAAAAATTATTTAATATACTTTTGCTATATATTTGTCAATTTTTTCCTGATAGCTGCTGTTATAAAGCTAATTCTTTAAAACTTTTTTTCACAATTAGCATTGTTCTTTATCGACAAATAAGCACTTTGAATAGAAAAATACTATCGCTGAAAACTGTTGTCAAAAATTTGAGGAAGTTATTTATTTCTTGACGACTTATTTATTACGAATATTATCAAATACCTTCCTTAATTATTGGAAATATTTGAGCATAGATTATTGAAAATATCAACAGGAAAAACAATTAGAATTTTTTTAACGATATTCAATTAGCGATTCGTTTCAAGTGTCCACCAATTGGTTGAGTTGTTCTAATCGATCGTAAAAACTGAGTTGACGTTTGTCATCGAAGTAATCAGATCTGAACGCATCAATGAGTGACGTTTCTGACTCACGAATTAGTGACTCGATTTTTTTCAACAATGTTGCACCACATTATTATTCTTTTTTTTCGTAATTATGATTTTTCCTGAACCAAGTGAATATTTTTTTTGTTTTTTCGAGGATACTTTCATCGAGTGTGTGACCAAATAATTTTCGAAACTTTGTCGCTGACAGCCGGTTTATTTGTGATTCACGAGCTCACGTTCGTTCCATTAAAAATAAATAGGTCGATCATTATTCATAAGAGATTTTAATCTCGATAATATCGTCGTCACTGATAACGGCGAAAGCTAATTGTACGTCTTAGATGTCGATACAGATAATAAAAGTAGAGTTACAACAATCCGTAAGTCATTTCAATCGGTTTCTACCATAAGGTTCACCGAAGAGTAAAATACGAGTACTTTTGAAATTGAACAAATTTTTCTTGCCTTCGACATTTCCAATTTTGTGAAATTTCGAATCGTGACCTTCGGTGGGAGAAAATTTGCAGTATTTTCTCAACACGTTCCGCGATTGTGAGTGAAAAAAAAACATAGTGGAAAGAAAACAATTTGTGACGCTTTACGAGCTCGCGGTATCACGCGAAAGTGAACTGTACTTCGCTCTTGTCAAAAACGTAAGTATACACACTTCTGTTTAATTTCCTACGAAGTCCGATTCAGCGTGTCTTCCTTCGAGGATGAAAATGAAAAAAAAAACCATCAGAAAAGACGTGATTTTTCCCATCACTGAGCAAGTGAAACCAGGAGAAAGGTCTTGTTGATTTTTAGCCAGTTTGTCAAAAATGTCTCTGTCAATCGATTTATCATTACGGGAAACCAGTTTTCTGCGCGACTGCCCGGCTTGAAAATAATTTCCTCGCGAGAATCCTGACCTAGAAATTTGATGGAAAGTGTCTCGTGATCTTTTTCTCTCGAACTACATATTTTACCATCGGGAGGATCCTTCATGAAGGAATAAAAGGCTGTAAGTCAGCCATAAACCGACGTAACAAAATATGTCCATTGAGTTAGAGGGCATTCCCCCTAATCATCTTAGTGAACGTTATAAAACGGGTAATCAAGAATCACGAGCGAACCCCTCTCTCGATCTCGTGTCAGAAGGGTCCAGGCTCGACTCGGTCCTGTCCACTCTTCTGATCTGCACACCCTCGATTCAATCACGCTCTCGCTCATCTTTCTCTCCCTGTATTCTTAGTGAATTGTTCAAGAAGTAAATTAAAGATTAAGCTCTGACAGTCCCATTTTTAAATTAGTAGACTTTGAAATTATTTCATTTTAAACCAACCCGGTTGAGTCTTGATGAAAATTTTTTAAATTATTCTCCCATTATAGAGTCAAGTTCCAAAAATTGGAACAAAAAGTTTAAAATCAGAATATTTTTAAGGTTTAAAATTGTACAAGATTAAATGATGAAAAAAAAGATATATTTAATCGTAAAGTAACGTGTACAACATATTACGAAATACCGATTTCTGACATTTTGTATTGTTCACGTGTATGGTAAAAAATGACCATTTTTATAATGACAGTAAAATATTCATGTATCAATCCGGAATTTTTCATTATTTCCATCAGTTATTTACTATTTTATAACAAGAATAAAACACACTTTCAACAACTTCCCTTATATTTATGAGGGGTGTCAAAAATATTTAATCTTTTTTTTCGCTCTCTCGACACCATAAAAAAAATAATTTTATGCATCTCAGGATATAAACCCAGAATAAATTTAATTCCGAGATTAAAATCATGTTTTCGCCGACGTTTGCAATTTCGTAGATGTTCTCGTGATTTTTCGCCCGCGAGAAAAATATCTGAATATTTGCCGGAAGGCGGGTTATCTCGTCGCATTTGTAATGAGCTTTCGGTGAGAAATTTCTGGATATAAGGACGTGGCGGCCCGCCAGGCCGGAGCGGTCCAGCCGTCGAGAAAAGCGAAAAGTTCTCCGTGGGACTGGAGAAAACGAGTGAGAGAGGGAAGGAAGGAGAGGAGAGGACGAGAGAAAGCTACAGGAGTGTGACGGGGTTGCTGGATCTCGTGGCTCTACCGAAGAGCGAGAGTATTGATTAAGGGACCGCTCGGAGGGATTCGCTCTCGTCGAGTTTTATGCTTCTTTTACCATATTTTGCCATTACACGCGCCAAAAAACCGAATACACAATACAAACGCTTTTACATGCGAACAATCATAAATACAAAATAAAATCGATCGACTTTTCGCAGCAGAGAATATTTCATGTTTCTTTCTCATTTCTCAAATTTGTTTCAAACACGAAAATAGTCGGTCGATCACGAAAAGTCAATCAATTTTTGATACTAATCTATTCTTACATCTGCAGAGAATAATTTCAAGATTATTTTCATTATTATTCATTTCATTATCATTTTCAAGATTGTTTTTTTCCCTTTTGTCTTTTATATAATCGTAAAAATAAGTTAGGTAAAAGTATGCGCTTGATAATAATAGTACTCACCAATAATTTATATTTTTAGTTGTTAATGTGAATGTGAGTCACCAGGACGAATTTTCCATTTATTAAACTTGTTTGAAATACAAAATAATATTAAGCGAGACGATAACGAATATAAAAATCAACTATTCATGAACTCGCGGAATACTTTCGAAATAATCCGTGAAACGAGTGCGTATTAAAAGGCACTTCCTTTTTTTCTTTTTATTGAAAAAATACGGGGTGGGAAAATTCTCCAATACTCGATATCGGAGCTATCGGGGCGAATTTTTCTTTTCAAGATACTTTTTTCGACTAATTCCAATACTAAATTCATTCTTCAATTAACGAAATCTTATCAAAATCATTTATTTTTAAACGGGTGTAAAAAGTCTATTCAAAAATATATTTTTTTTATTTACAAAAAGCATATGATATATAACGTGTATATACGTAAATAGCATGTACGCTTATATTATTTGATTGCTCATTCGATTTAAACGACCTGATCGAACTACCTAAAATAAGAGCACGAAACAAACAAGTAATTAGCCGAAAGTCAATCAATCTTTCACGATAATCTATATTCGCAAATTCGTCGAAAATTTTCGGAATCATACGTTAAATGGAGTAGAGGTAAAAGGTACTTTTTATTTTTCTTTCTTTCCATTGCAAAAACACGTCAGTACTCGATATAGAAATCTGCATTCGGTATTCAGTAGATAATATGAATGGAATCCATCGGGGCGAATGAGGGAGAGAGAAAAAGGAAGAAGAGAGAGAGAGAGAGAGAGAAGAATAAAAGGGGAGACGTTGCCGGGCGCGCGTACAGCGGGGGCGAGGGAAAAGGACCTCGCGTCGATGGGGATGAAGCAACCAGGAAGCGGCGAATTCCCCCTCTAGCGTGTATCTGGACGGGGCTTCGCGCACACGCGGTTTCTAAATACACAAAGGTATATTCGCATATGTATATGAGCTTGTCTGAGCGGATACACGCAAAATGCGCCATTTCTACTGCGTATACGAGACTGCGGGGAACGCGCGTTACGACGGCACGCACTGTCACTCGCGCGAGCCAACTTTCCATGCGTCACCGCAGCGATCCTTGGCCTCGCTCCCAAATTCATTACCCGACGAGCCAATTACACCTATTTACTCCAAAATCATATATTTACCATTATCCGAACGATTTACTAACTCTTAAAGATAAACAATTCAAATATATGCTTCTCTTTTAAACATTTCAAATATTTTTTTTTAATTGAAAAACTTTCTTTCAAAAGTACAAAAAGTACACCTCGCAATCGAAGTTTTTATCGCTTGCTCTGTAAATTCATTCATGTTATTAGACAAAAATCTTGATTCGAAATATAGTAGTCTAGAGTTTGTCAAAATTTGCTACAATGAACAAATTTTTAAACAAAATAACGCGCATGTAAATGGGAAATTTGATTTAAAAATATGCAATTTAGGAAAAAACATTTATGAAGGAACGCGTAATATTTTTTCTTTGCTTGCTTTTCAAAAATGAGATTTTAGTTTAGTTAAAAATTTTCAATATAGTTTAGGTAAACTTTATCAGAAGAGGATTTCTGTTATTCGAGTGATTCTTACTCGTTATAGAATATTGATTTTTTCGAGCATCAAGCATAACAATTCTAAGAAAAAATTTCAATTTTTCAATGCTGCTTCGACTAATCACCACTTTTATCGCATCCCCATATATTTTCCTGATTTCCATCGTTCGGGTTTTCGGCTCTATTTTAAATTAGTAAATCAGTGGATAGTATTGGTGTGTTTTGCAAGGTAGTTAAGTATCAAAAGACTTTAATAACGATCAGGCAGTTTCAAGTGAGTGTCAGTTTCAGAAATAATCGATCGTATACGATAGAGTTAGTAAAAGATAAAACGAAAAGGATTTTAACATTGAGTTAATTTTTTATTGAAAATACATGACTTTACAGAACTTTTTAGACTACTACAATTAACTTGAATTTAGTTATTGAAAATTCTGGCCCTGTTAAAGCTGTTTACTCTTTAGATAAGATAGTATCGCATCTGCTTTCGTCTATAAACGTATATACTTATTTGCCTCGAGTCACAACTGCGACTCTTGATACACAAGGAGGTTGGCTACATATAACGAAATGATAAAAATTCGTTCAAATTTGGAGAGAATATTCTTCCATATGAAATACGTGAATACAATTTTTTTTAGAAT
>JAPYYW010002042.1:0-25218 GCA_030522545.1 Cremastinae sp. A BG-2022a | reverse complement strand
AAATTTTTACAGATTTTGAAAATTTTTGTAAAATAGATATAAATAAATAAATCTTCCATGAAAACACAAACTAAGAATAGATTTAGTCGAAAAGTATGTAGTTGGAAAAATTTAGTAGATGCAACAATAATTAAAAGTAATTAAACTTTAGTTAAATTAACGAAGAATTTGATTCAATTTTCAGAAAATAAATGCAATTACGTAAATAAATGGAATTTTGATTCTCTACAAACATTTTTGTAAAATAGATATAAATAAATAAATCTTCCATGAGAACACAAACTAAGAATAGATTTAGTCGAAAAGTATGTCATTGGAAAAATTGAGTAGATGCAACAATAATTAAAAATAATCAAACTTTAGTTAAATTAACGAAGAATTTGATTCAATTTTCAGAAAATAAATGCAATTATGTAAATAAATGGAATTTTGATTCTTCTCAAAAATTTTTGTAAAATAGATATAAATAAATAAATCTTCCATGAGAACACAAACTAAGAATAGATTTAGTCGAAAAGTATGTAGTTGGAAAATTTTAGTAGACACAACAATAATTAAAAATAATCAAACTTTAGTTAAATTAACGAAGTGTTTGATTCAATTTTCAGAAAATAAATGCAATACGTGAATAAATGGAATTACGGGGATAAAAATATCAACGTTGAACTAAATTTGAGATTGCAAAGCAACGAGAAGGAATGAAAAATAATGACTGGGCGGTCGGAGCCCGGTAATTTTGAGCTCTCGCCGAAAGCCCGGAAATGAGAGCGAGAATAAGTCAATCTAGATCGAATCTACCGAGGAAAATTATAATCGAGCTCACGGAAGCAGGGAAATAATTGACATTGCGAAGTCGGCGGCGTACCTTGCCGAGTGTTCGCGGCGAAAAATAGTCGGGTCGAATTCTTTCCGTACGTCGCATTGTCTCGTCGATTCGAAGGCGAAAGCGATAATTCGACGGCTGGTGATACATATCCCACGTTATTCTCGTTGCCGTAAACGGAGGCGCCTACACAGAGAAGAAAAAAATTATGAAGACGGAGGTGCGCGAAACGAGCGAGCGAGAGAGAGAGAGAGATCGGTAAATGCAAATTATAAATCGTTGACGTCACGTGCCGTAAATGGTTCCACGATGGTTGAGCCTCGTGGGCGCGACGAACGTTATAAATTATATGCCTATTTGCCCCCTCCGCGAACGATCGAGCTCGGAACATTCTCTATTCCGTTTCGCAGTCCTACGAAAATTGTCCGCTCGGACTTGTCCCGGGGGTGCGTAGGCGCGCTCCTTCTCCTTCCCGGGGAGAAAAAAGGCCTCGCACAACTCCTCGTAAACGCCGTTTATTCCTCCATAACGCGATCCCAAACAGCTTTCAATTTCTATTCCATTCGTCGCAGCACCGTAACCCTCTCGAGAAAGTTTTCGCTCGCTTGTGCAACGAACGTCCGAGAAATTTTGTCTCAATCTCGGAATAAACTGAGAATTATCCGTAAAAAATATTTGTAATGATTGATGGAATAAACATGAAAAAAATACAAAATGAAGAAGTCATCATTTGAATAAATAATCGAAAGATTTCGCTGATTTTTCATTTTCGCTCATTTTTGAACTTTCGTCGAAAAAGCAAACAAGAATTAAGCGCAAAAATTTATAATATTTTTTCAGTTTTCGCAGACTTATTATGAACATCCAAAAATTACTGTTGTACTGACCGAAATAACGTTCGGATTGATCTCAATAAAAACTAGATATAAGAACACAAAATGAAAAAATAATATTTATCTACGGGAAATTTCCGATCAAATAGACTCTTAAAATTGAAAAAAAAAATTTCTTAAAACTTTGTGAATTTTTGTGAGGGTCATACTGGGTCTCTCGTAGACTCGTGAAAATTTCAAATTGCAATATCTTTTCTATCTCTTGACCAAATCTACTTTATTAAGGGGAATTTTAAAAGATTTTTGCAAAACGAAGCGAATGGTGTAGGAATCACGTTAATTACTCAATTTTTCAAAAAGTTATTACGCCTTGAAGATTTTTAAAAAAATGGAAAGACACCTTCAAACATTCACAAAATTTTTCAAATTTTTTTTTTCGATTTTAAAAGCTTATTCGATCGGAAATTTCCCGTAGATATCGAAAATGCTATTTATTTAAAGTGTAATCCAATAATTCATATTGAAAAATTCAAAAAACTGACCCAAAAACCAATTTTTTGACTTTTTCAATATAAATTCATGGATTGCGCCTCGAATAAGTAGCACGTTCGTTATCTACAGGAAATTTCCTATCAAATAGTGTCTTAAAATTTAAAAAAAATTTACGTATTTTTAAAGGGAGTTAATCCAAAAATCAGTTTGTTGGCTTATTAAATAAGTTATTTTCATGTAATGTTTTTTAACGTGTAAAACACAGTAAAAAATATACGAGGATACGCAACATTTTAAAGAAAAAAAAATCATCTTTTTAATCGTTTTTAAAACCTCATGAACAAATTGGTTCTAACTGATAGTAATAATAGTTAAATATTTATGGAATAAATTTCATTAGCGTAGCGGAGATTTTAAACATGATAAGAGTGTATCTGGATCGAGCGTCGAGTGGATCAAAATATGAGAATCGTGCAGAATCATCTAGCGAATTGTCTGGAATCCTTGGCTCGCTTTCCCACCTGTCGGAAGGTTTTGCTACGCTCGATTTGCTTGCCGCCGCTCGGATTGTTCATATTCTTGAAGTATCCGTAGCCACCTCCGCCGAGCCTCTTGCGTGGTCTCGAATCTTTGCTCACTCCCACTTCTAAATCGCGATAACTGGTTAAGGAAAATTCTGACAAAGACGACAACCGTAAAAAAAAATACAAACGCATAAAAACAATAATAAAAAAAGATAAATGAGAAAAAAGAAAGCAGAAAACCCGTCAGTTTGAAAAAATTCCCAAAATCCTTCTCGAACGATCGTCAGTCCAAATTTGGACGTGAGAAACTCCCACGCTTGGTATTAAAATGAAAAAAAGAAACAAGAATAATGAAAGAAAGAAAAAACGAAAGGACGTTGACGAACTTTGGCGATCGGTGTTTCGAATTTAAAAAATGAATAAAGGAGGTTTTGAGTTATTTTTCAAATGTGATTCTTGATTTTTGGCTTTCTCGATGCTCTCGAGAATTTCTTGCTTTTTGGAAAAGGATACTCAGATCGACTGCAGGCGGGACGGTGAAGCCGAACGATTTGGCAACTTGGACGAGGTCCAGCGTTTCAACGTCGAAAATCTGCTTCAGATGATGCGAATCGTAGGCTCTCACGTACGCTTTGAAAGCTTCCTTGGCTGACATGTTTAAGAAATAATTTTTCGAGATCAATTTCTCAAGCTGTAAGAAAAAAAAGAGAGATATTATTCAAAACAGTAATAAAAATGATAAGTTACTTGTAAAAAGCTATTTATCATAAAATTGAAAATAAAAAATACAATCTTTTATAAAAATGTAATCCATAAAATAGTTATTTTTTCAAGATATTCAAAAAAATTTTAAGTTCAAGCATCTTATTCAAATTTTTTATATTTCCATTTTTCAGCGAATTATCAATTATTTTTTTGATAAATTCTACGTTTTATATGGTTAACCAAGGACTCTGCAGCGTGTTAATTATTGTAATTCAATTAAAACGAAACATCACGCCCTTTCACACTTTGTATTCCGAACAAATAGTATTGAACCAGAATTAGATAAGATCTCTCGACGCGGAAGTAATTTCAAGTCAGTGTGCGTTTGTACCAGAGGATTTTCATACGCGTTTCAAATAACAAACTCGATACTGAAAATGGACAAAAGAAAAGCCTTGAGAATAAAATTTTGGAAAGATGATTCAATCGATCGATGATATACAGTCCAATACAAAGACAGTTCTAGATCGATTCGTAAATTTCAAATTCCACCTTTTTACCAAATATTTAATTGCACTAGACACTAGAGTATTCCAAAAATGAAACCAATCATAAAAACTCTAAAAAATATCGTTCATACATTCTCAAAATAAAAATAAAAATAAAATTGAATGAATTTAATTTAAAAGCTGAATTGAAAGTTGAGAAAGTATTTGAGTGAAAATAATGACAGAAATTAATTTAAATGATAAATAAAAATAGTTGGTATATAGGAATTTTTAAAATTTTTTTGATGAATAAATTGAAAGTTGAGAAAGTATTTGAGTGAAAATAATGACAGAAATTAATTTAAATGATAAATAAAAATAGTTGGTGTATAGGAATTTTTTAAATTTTTTTGATGAATTTGTCTGGTGGATTGTAAAATGGTTTGACGCGAAGCAGAGACCTCGTTTGCCAGATGATAGGTGGTATGTCTGGCGAACGGTAAAACGCGTGCACACTCGTTTTACTCAATGGGAATAAGGGAAAGAGAGAAGTGAGAGGAAACTGCGGTGACTGCGTAAGTGCTGAGAGTCGGTAACCGGAGGATTCTCGGACGGATATGTGGACATCGTCGT
This sequence comes from Cremastinae sp. A BG-2022a, assembly GCA_030522545.1. Taxonomy (NCBI): domain Eukaryota; kingdom Metazoa; phylum Arthropoda; class Insecta; order Hymenoptera; family Ichneumonidae; species Cremastinae sp. A BG-2022a. The sequence continues at coordinate 20,720 of JAPYYW010002042.1, read as the reverse complement.
CGTCGTCGTCGTTTCGTCGTCGAGGCATAAATATCTTCGTCTCGGTAAACTCCGTGCGATTCATAAATTGGCCTTTCGCCGAGAACTCGCACGAAATTCTCGATTGTCGGGTTTAATGAATAAACAGAAACCGGTAACCGCTGCAATCTCGGCTCTCGAGCAATTTCACTGAAACTATGCGTATCCCAACGTCCGAGCTTCCAATCCCTTTCACGCCCGGATCATTATTTTATTAACAATTTTTTTCTTTTCATTTTTCGCCTCACGAATCAATTATCAAGCTTTAAAAAAAAATGTTTTATACAAAAACTTAAAATCATGATACTCTTTTAAGTTTGTTATCGTAAAAAATTCAGTAGCTCGTTAACTGTGTAGACAAAAAAAAGTTTAAATTCTTATACTTTGAGATTTTTTTAAAATTCTTGCGATTCTCAAAATGTTTAGATTCCCAATACTTTTTCCATGTTCATTATTTTAATATTATAACCCTAGTTATTTGTTCTACGATAAAAAAGCTTTTGCGACGTAAGTTTAGCCTAATGGTTGAAAATCAAAATGAGCTTAAAAGTTGATGCGGATCGTTGCGGTCTAAAAGATCGGAATTGATAGAGCTCTGAGCAATTAAGACGATCGGGCTAACTGCGCAGCTATCCGAAGAATTGAAAAAAAAAAGAAAAAAAAAAGAGTGAATTTGTGGCGAGAGAAGCGACGTTTGGGGGGAGACAGCGGTGCAGCGTTTGGCGTGAATCACGCGTGTGGGCGTAAGAAGCGAGTTTCTTGTCTTTCCACTCTTCGCGAGACATTTTTTCTCCTTGCGATTGGCGAAGTGCTGCGCAGCGCGGCGACGATGATCGTTTGACAAGTCAAAACGCTCGAGGCCTTCGTTCGGCGTCCGAGAGGCCACTGGCAACGAGAAAAAATCCTCGAAATTAATTTCCCGAGCTTCCACGATTTATTAATATTTTCCCTCGGCTTGTCTCGGCGACTCGCTTGCGAATAAAGAAATAGATGTATCCTCCGTTGAAAATTTATCTCCGGGAAAAACATACGAAGCGAGAAGAGCAAGACCGATCGTTTCTCTAATTTTTTTACAAACGAGAGTCGTTCGTTTTTTTTACTTTCGAACGTTCTTTACGGTTCTTCCTTTTTCGGGTCTCGTTTGGACGAATTACACCCACGTAATTCGAAGAGAGCTCCTCCTCGGACGCGTTTATCCAATGAGAGAAATCGATTCGGACGACTGTGAACCCCGGGACAATTAACGGTCCTGGGTAAGTGGCTTCGTTTCAATTAGACACTGTCGTCCAATAAGGTCAACTAACTCCAGCTGGATGACCAACGCGGTTATTCGCGCATTTTTTTCCCCTCCGACGTCACGTTCCCTGTACAGAGAACAAGAGAATAGAGAAGCGCGAACGCTGATGCGAGAACGTTTTATGGATCGTGAAAACAATGCAACAATGGAACACCTCGTGAAACTGTACGGGCGCAACGACACATCCGTTGTCATAGTTTCTTTCCCCTCCGCTCGTCTCCTCGTGTCTCCAAGGATAAATGACGCGTGAAATTTTATGGTCAACCAGCGAGTAATCGTTATGAATAGCCGATGAAGGACGTTCTTCGCGTTCTCAATCTCGCGATCGGACACTCCGTCGATCCGAGAAGTTTTCATTTTCTCACGATTTTCCTGGAGAACTTTTTCCCTTCGAACGATGACGGAGGGAAAACGAATTTCGTTTTTGAAACGATAATTCATTTTTGAAACGATAATTCATTTTTGGACCGTTCTCCGTTGATCGCTTGGCGAAGCGGAAAGAATCGCTCTGGACGCGTCACGAGAAATCTTGTCGCACGCGGGCGTTGGTCGAGAGGAAATTGCGCAAATCCTGAAGGTTCCTTCGCGCGTGTTCGCTGAGACACTGCGAGCGAATCGCGACAACTTACTTGAAGCTGAATGTCGGCGATTTTGTTCCAGGAGAAGTCAAACTCGTTGACGGGCACGCGGGCTTGCTTCAAGTAGCGGAGAAATCCGAGCTCCTCGGGGCGCAGGATCAGGAGAGCGTGCCCGCTGCTACCTTGGCCGCGAGCCGTACGGCCAACACGATGGATGTACTCCTTCGGGTCGTCCGGAGGATCGTACTGGACGATCCAGTCGACGTCCGGAATGTCGAGGCCTCTCGCAGCCACGTCCGTACAGAGTAATATTCCGGAAGAGGCGTTGCAGAACTGGAAAAACGTCGTCGTTCGTTTCGTCTGTTTCTGTTTGCCCTGAAAAACGAGGAAATGTTTATTTTTTTAAAAAACTTTTCGACTCATCGACTTTGGAACTTTTTGAGACGAGAAAGACTCTGCTCACGTGTATGCTCATCACTGGCAGATCGATGTAATTGAGAAGCTCGTGATGGTACTTGACGGACATGCAAGAGCTGAAGAAGACCATCACTTTTTTCTTGCGATTTTTCTTCAAGAAGGTGAAAAGCAGGAGAAATCTCTTTTCGCTGGGACACATTACGTAACCCTGCTCCAATCCCTCGACCGTCGCTTTTTCCTTCTCGTCGTCGACCCCGACGTAGACGGGTTCCTTTTTCAGGGCCAGAGTTGTCAGAGCTTCCGTCTTTTGCGTCTGGGTCGCACTGAACAACATCGTTTGTCGTTTTTCTGCGAACGAGAACATCTTTATTTTACTCAAATATCCAAAAAATGAATTACTTTTGTCAGAGAAAAAGAAATAAAAATAACGCACTGGGTAAGATATTGATAATTTGTTTAAGTTCCTCCTCAAAACCGATATCCAGAATACGATCGGCCTCGTCGATGATCAAACACTGAAGATTCTTGAACAGAAAGTCTGGAGTGTTTTGTAAGTGATCGAGCAGTCTACCCGGCGTGGCGACAATTATGTTGACACCTTTGGCAAGCTTTTGCGCCTCTGTCTGTCTACTGGCGCCGCCCATCAGCAAACCGTACGTGTGATAATGATGTTTCATCAATTCTTTCAGCACGCCGAACGTCTGCATGGACAATTCGCGTGTTGGAGATATAATGATACATCCGGTGCCATTGCGAGGCATGAATTTCAACTTGTAAATTAATTCTACAGCTGGGATAAGAAACGCCAATGTTTTTCCTGAACCAGTTTTGGCCGCTCCCACCAAATCTCTCCCTTCCAAAAGAGGTGGAATGGCTCTGGCTTGGATCTCCGTCATTTTCTCAAATCCCATGTCTTCTATGGCTTTCAGGGTATTTTCACAAATTTGGTCTTTCAGAGAGGCAAAGGACATGTCCTTCATAACTTCCAGCCCCAAAGCTGATCCCGGTACTGGAAAATTTTAAAGAGCATATTAGAATTTTTCACAGTGTCTATTTAAATTAAAAAACTGTTAAAAACTTACAGCTTTTTGATACGTCGGACGAATCATTTTCATTCTCCTCATCCCGTCCTTCAGAATTATTCCGGCTGTCAGAATCATCTTGTTCGCGTTCTGTATCCTGTGACTCCTGAGTGTTAGCTTTCTTCTTTTTTTCTGCAATGAAACATACGTGAGTATTCCTTAAAATCTGCTCAAAACTTTTTAAATCGTTACGAATTGACGAGCTCACTTTTTATTGGCGATTCTTCCGTTTTTGCACGTTTCTTTCCAGTTTCTACAGCCTTCAATTTTTCCTTTTTATCACTCTCCTGCGGCAGATTATTTTCTGGAATTAAAGGATGAAAATAAAATAAGGATGAAAATTCTATTTCAATAAAAGACTAATTTCATTCAATTTTGAGGTTAACCACGATCTGTCCGTCAACCAACCCTCTTCAATTTCCCTTTTTTCACGATTTTGCAATATTTTCAATTTATTCTTTTCACGCTTCTTTATTTTTCGCATCAGTACTTTGTCCGGTACCGACATTTTTAACGATAATGTAAGAAAAAAACAAATCGCTGGACTGTATTTTTGAGGTTACAGCACGGCGCGTGTATACCATGTGGCGCGCGGCGAGCCCAGCAGCAGCAAAGTTGCTTTGCGCATGCGCACTGGAGAGAAAACTCATTCCCACCACTGCTACGCACGCGCAAAAGCTCTGCTGCACAACGTGCACAGCACATGATGGGTGCGATTGACTTGGGCGCTTTTTCGTTTTTAACGCTTTTATTCTTTCACAAACAACTGTGGTAACAACCACGCGTGTAAGCGCCCAAGTAGAACCTACCCGTAATAGCACCTTTATGATTTTTTCACGATATGTCGCACAGTAAGGTGTTTCAAAGAAATCGTGCGCTTGGTTATGTGAGCAATCACATTCCCCTCGTAACGAGATACATAGAGAGACGAAAGGAAAATCTCATAGTGACCTGCGTCGGCAGGTCTTTTCATACTTACGGATGTTCGCATTTTACGCTGCTGAGCGTCTCGGGAACGCACCCGGGCGACATAACGTGTCTGGCTGCGGACACTTATCACATTTACACATCCAGCGAGAGCAACATTTATGCCTGGCGAAGAGGAACGGAGCTTAAGCACACTTACAAGGGGCACGAAGCCCACGTTCACCTTCTGCTGCCTTTCGGAGCTCACCTTATATCGGTCGACGAGGACAGTTGCGTCAAGGTATTTTTTTTCAAACGAAAAAGAATTTTCATCGACGCTTAGAAGAGTTGTTTACAAATAGAAATATTTGTCAATTGAATCTTCTTTTCAGATCTGGGATGTAAAGACGGAGCAAGTATTCTCGGAGCTTGATTTCAGTAACAAGATCTTCAAAATAACGACGGTAGCTCATCCGAGCGCTTACATGAACAAGATCTTGTTCGGAAGCGAGCAAGGAAGTCTGCAACTGTGGAATATAAAGAGTTCCAAGTTGATTTATACGTTCCCAGGATGGTCGTCGGCTGTGACAGCTCTGGAGCAAGCTCCGGCGATGGACGTGATGGCGATTGGCCTGGCGAACGGAGTCATCAAGCTGCACAATCTCAGAGTCGACATGACAGTTTTCGAGCTTGTGCAGGATTGGGGCCTGGTGACGATGATATCTTTTCGTAGCGACGATCATCCGATAATGGCTACCGGAACGATGTCCGGACACGTATTGTTTTGGAATCTGGAGGAGCGGAAAATCGAGAGCCAAATAACCTCGGCTCATCACGGGGCGGTAACCGGTCTAAGATGCCTGCCGAACGAGCCACTCGTCGTGACCTCGTCGCCGGACAACAGCCTCAAATTGTGGATCTTCGATCTCACCGACGGCGGAGCGAGGCTGCTGAGGATCCGAGAAGGTCACTCGGAACCCCCGACTTGCGTCAGATTCTACGGGACGGACGGAGACAACGTTCTGACGGCGGGCGGCGATTCCTCGCTCAGGATATTCTCGACGATCACGGAAACTTTCAACAAGAGTCTCGGCAGGGCGTCGTTCAACAGGAAAGCGTCGAAGAAGAAGGGAAGATTGGTCGAGGATCCGCTGATAATGCCGCCGATCGTCGAGCTCGCTGCGGAAAAAACGAGGGAAAAGGAGTGGGACAACATCGCCGCCACGCATCTTGGCCTCGGAGTCGTGACGACCTGGTCGTACGACAAATTGAAGATGGGAGAACACAAGTTGCTCCCGAAACGATTTCGGCGACTTCCGAACGCCGTCGCGGTCAGCGTTTGCATCACCAAGTGCGGAAATTTCGTCGTTATCGGCTACAACACCGGACACATCGAGAGATTCAACATCCAGTCGGGAATTCACAGAGCTAGCTACGGGGACAAGAGCAGCAGGCACACAGGTCCGGTCAGAGGCGTCACGGTCGACTCGCTCAACCAAACGGTCGTCTCCGCCGGGCACGACGCGACGGTCAAATTTTGGCCGTTCATACCGGGCAAAGAAAACATTCCGAGGGGCACCCTGATGCTCAAAGAACCGGTCAGGTGGCTCAGAAGCCAGAGCGAGAATTCTCTCGTCGCTCTCGCCCTCGAAGACTTCAGCCTCGTTCTGATCGACCTCGACACGAGAGTTGTCGTCAGACGGTTCGAAGGACACACCGGACACTTGACCGACGCCACTTTTAGCCCGGACGCCAGGTGGCTGATCACGGCGTCGATGGACTGCACCATCAGGACTTGGGACATTCCTTCGGGACAATTGATCGATATTTTTATGGTAAGTTTTTCTTTTTTGTTATCTGATATTTATGATAAACTAGCAGGTTGTAGTGGCTCGGGCTTCGCGCCCTCGCGGTTATAATTTTTTAAAAATTGATCAAAAATCCAGTTTTTTGGATTGTTTAATATGAATTATTGGATTGTGCTGGGAATTATTAACATTTTTGTTGTTTTCAGGAATTTTCTGATTTAATGTAGACTCTTAAAATTGAAAGAAAAATTTCAAAAAATTTAGTAAATTCTTACAGGGGTCACACTGAGTCTTGTGGACCTATGAAAAATTCAATTTCCGATATCTTTCCTTTCTCTTTACCAAATCAACATTATTAAGGGTGATTCTTCAAGTTTTTTGCAAAAGTAAGCGAATGGTGCAGGAATTATGTTAATTCATCAATTTTTCAAAAAGTTATCACCCCTTGAAGATTTTTGAAAAAATTAAAAAAAAAATTTTTCTCGTTTTTAAGAGCTTATTCGATCAGAAATTTCCCATAGATAACGAAAATGATACTTATTTGGGGTATAATCCAAGAATTCATATTGAAACATTCAAAAAACGATCCAAAAATCAGTTTTTTTTGCTTGTTCAATATGAATTCGTAGTGGATTTCCTTTCTCTTGACGAAATCAACTTTTTTAAAAAGATTTTTGAAACATGAACAGAATGGCCCTAGAATTATGTTAATATATCAATTACGTATTTTAAAAGTTATCACGTCTCGAAGATCGTCATTTGTCAAATATTTTCATATATTCCGTTTCCACTGCAATTTCGGAATAAAAAGTATCAACATTATTCCCGTGGATTTTCGAAAAATTTTCTGACACACAAGCCTTGTCCTGACAAAAACGAATACAATAAAAAAATAATCAACCAAATATATAGATTTTATTCATATATATATAGAAGAACGTTTAAATAATTGGGATTTTTTTAGGTCTCGGATGCTTGCATTTCCTTGAATTTTTCCGCAACTGGAGAATTTTTGGTAACGGCTCACGTGTGCAATTTGGGAATTTACCTGTGGTCGAACAGAACGCTGTATTCGCACGTGTCCCTGAAAGCAGTCCGGGCGGACGCTCCGGTGCTCACGATCGGACTTCCTGGCTCTACGACCGAGATCGACGTGGAGTCGGCGATGGAGGAGCTCGCGGTCACGGAGGAAGAGAGAGAGGACGAGACGGAGGAGGAATACGTGTCGCCGGAACAGCTCGAGAGCGATCTCATCACGATGTCCTCACTGGCGAGTTCTCGCTGGCAAAATTTGCTCAACATCGACATCGTGAAGAAGAGAAACAAGCCGAGGGAGGCGCCGAAAGCGCCGGAGGCCGCTCCGTTCTTCCTTCCCACGATCCCGTCTCTGGACATCCAGTTCGATCTCTCGAAAGCCAAGAATCAGGAACAGACGAGTCGTCTTCTCGTCCATCCGGACTTCCAGAATCTCACGCAGTTCGGTCAACACTTGAGAGACTCGGCTGACAACGGAGAATTTTCCAAAGCTCTCGAGAGACTCAAGTCCCTCGGTCCAAGCTCCATAGAATTCGAAATTCAATCCATGTCGATGGACCCGACGAACTTCGAATTGCTGGCTCTGCAGTTCATGAAAATGATCGGAGAAACGATGGAGAGCAAGAGAGACTTCGAGCTGTCTCAGGCTTATCTGTCCCTCTTTCTGAAAATCCACGGCAGCGCTCTGGCGGAGAACAAAAAATTGTGCCAGTATCTCGGTAAGCTGGGAGACGCGCAGCTCAAGAATTGGAGCATACTACGAGAAAAATTGTTTTATAATCTTAGCGTAGTTCAACATCTGAAAAAAGTGTAATCGTAATAAATTGTACAAATTAATTTTATTTTTTTCATACAAATATATCACACGACTCTTGGCTCAACATGGAAGGAAAACTTTCATTCGTTCAAGTACAAAAATAGATCATAAATAACGCGTTGATTGGCTCGCGATGGTTTCTGCAAAATTCGAAGTTCAAAAATATATTTTCGATTACCGAAAGCACGGTCCATGATTGAGACATCACTCTCGATAAATAACAAAATTCTCTAGCTCGTTTCTCACTGTCCCGTCCATTTTTATATCGTCCATGTAATTCCCAAAATTGGAGACAATTCTGTAGATACTACGCTTTACAGCCATTCGCAGCGACGTTAAGGTCGTTTTTACGGTTCTGTCGTCGGTCTGCGGTTTCCTGAGAAGAACGCTCGTTTTCTGGAGCTTGTCCAGCGCCTGCTTGAGCGACAACAAATTTTGTATGATCGTCGGAAGATCCTTGAGGACGATACCGTAAGGATCCTCGGTGAGAGAGACGACAGCGAGGGAAGAAATCGCGTCGACTGCCCAAACGATCGTCTGCCCGTTCGTCAAGACGTGTCGAATCTGATTGTCGCTGCGTTTACCGAAAAAGTAAAAAATCAGCGGCTTCGAGAGTAGATAGCAGATAAAATTGTCTCTCTTCGTTTTGAGATAATCAACGATGAACGAAGTGCTGGGCTGTTTGCAAGTCTCGGTCTCGATCTTCGTCGTAATCAGTTCCCGATTCACCAAATTTCGCATGTGATACGTGTAAGGCTTCTCGTACTCGTCTCCGCTGTCTGCCTGCGCTTTAACGATCGACTTGGCCTCCTCCTGCTTGGCCGAGCAAACGTCGTTGATCTCGTTAGTGAATTTAGCCACCAGGGCCAGAATTTTCTCCACTATGCAGTTCCAGTTGTAAGGGTGGCCTCCCGGCTGGCTCAGAGCAAAGAGCTGGCTTCTCCTGGATTTATCCTTCTGAGCGAGCGTCACCAGGTCCAGGTAACCGAGATGCTGCATTATTGGCACTTTTTCCATTGCCATGGCCTCGGACAAGGTGACTCTGGAAGCTTCCTCGATGAAACGGCTCTTCCGGTTCACCTCGAAGGGAGTCCACTCCGTGAGGCAAGCCTGGAACAGCAGATGCATCGTGTTCATGGTGAGAACAAAGAGAGCTCCGTACAGCCACGTGCGGAAGATGAGAGAAACGTCGAACAGCCTGGAAAAGCTGTCTAGAGTCTCTCCCTCGACGTTGAGAAAGAGCGCGGACAGGATTGCTCCTCTGAAGTAAGTCCCCAGGAAGTAGTACAAGCCGAGAAAGTACAGAACTGGCCAGACCGCGCTCGTCAGAGCCAAAGGAAGGACTGCGCCGATTCCTCTCTTGACTTGGAGAAATTTGGACTGAGGTATCGGCAAGAACTCCAGGAATCTCGAGCCAGAGAAATTCGTCTTGACGAAGCAGTAGAGTCCGCTCCAGAGTCCTCCGAGCAGCAGGAAATAATGTTCCTCGACCAGGCAATGCTCGTGGACGGCCTTGCAGGGTCTCGACAGCGATCCGTACTCGCCGCCTGTGACGGAGAGGTGCAGCCAGACGAGGACGATGCCAATGGCGATGTGAAGACCGCCGACTAGAAAGTTATGCGGCGTGAACATGCCGCAGAGCGCGTCGAACCTGCTCCTGAGATAGGGCGGCGTCGTGAGGTAATTTTTGCTGCATATGACACCCTGGAGGAGTATTACGGCCGCCAGGACGACGAAGTACGCCCACATCCTCAAACAAGTCACCATCGCCCAGGTGTCGCGCAGCCAGGACAGCGGACGCGTCACGCTCAGATTCGTCACGAGAATGACACAGCTCATAAGGAAAAATTGGGCGACGATGCTCGACGCCGTCGCCATGAACATTCGCCGGACGAGCAGCAATTTGCATCCTGAATGCGCGATTTCCGTCATAACCTCCAATTTTTTCTCCACGATCGTAAAAACGAAGAATTAGAAACTATCGCGCGACACTGTCGCGTTTTCTGTCATCAGGATCGTTTTTTTTTGGCTAATTTTCAATCTTTTCGACCTCGCTGACACTTTGCCAAGTATTTTTAATCAATTTTTCGATCATGAGCTTTGAAGTTTACGCGAGCGCGGCAAAATATGTTTCGGAGCCGGCAAATCGTTGAATATTCCGCGCTCGAAGCGCGCACGAGCTATGGGGGAGCGTGAACGGCCGCCGCTCGTCGTCGAGTTGAATTTGTTGCTATGGGAAAAAATTAGAGAGTTCAAATGTGAGGTAAACGTGTCCCCATAGTTGGACAATTTTTGCTGTATTATTTGTAATATTTGAATCATTTATTTCTCAATGAAATCGTATGGATTATTTTTCATAAAAGGTAAACATCCCAATAGTTGGACAATTTTCACCATATTATTTTTAACATTTGAATTATTTTATTTTCAATAAAATCGTATGGATTATTTTTCGTAATGTTAATTTATTGGAAAAAACTTGCTCAACTTTATAAAGACAGGGTCAATTTTCTGTCCAACTATTGGAACATTCTACATATTTAAACATTTAAGTATTTATTTACTAGAAATATTGCTTAAAATTAACACATCAGATGAGTTTTGGATTGCTAAAATATCAGACAATAGTTCAGATGTGATTTTCAAGCAGATTAATATTTCTCAATATTTTTTAAATAAAGAGAAAGTGAGAAAACCTTTAGTTGTCCAACTATTGAAACGTTTACCTTACAAAGAAGTTTATTCTTCATAACTTTAATTTATACTGGAACTAACTTGCTGAACCCTAAAGATAGAGTCAATTTTCTTTTCAACTATAGGGACATTCTACATATTCAAACGTTCAAGTATTTATTTACTAAAAACATTGTCCAAAATTAATACATAAAATGATTTTTGTATCACTAAAATATCAGACAATAGTTTAGAGGTGAATTTGAAGCAGATTTTTTTGTTTATATCTTTTTTAAATAAAGTATGAAAATCCTTAACTGTCCAACTATTGGGACATTTACCTTATTCGCCCAGGTATAAAAAACTTGTCAGTCGACAATAAAAAATTCAAAACTTTTTTAAGTAAATATTTATGTATCTACACTATGACAATGATGTTCGTATAATATCCGATATACATATATATATATATATTTATGTACGAGATTCCATTATTTAGGAAATATAAACGTGAATAATAAAATTCTAAAAATGGTGTGGCACATTACGACTCAACAGATAATATATATATATATATCTTTCATGTAGTTACTAATTACGTAATTCTATGATCGTTTTTATTACTACTGAATTCGTATACAAGCTGTCTTGAGAGAGTTAGGAAGAGTAGATTTCTGATCGAAATTTTTGGCTGTCAGAGATCTCCTCCTCGAAATTCCGAGACATCTCGTATATTCTGGCATCCACGAGGAGTAACAAAATATTCCGTTAGTAAAATAGTATCGCATTTTGGAAGGATCACAATCGTAACAATTTTATATGAATGTCTACACGCGAAATAAAGTCCCATGATGAAATTCGCGTACGAACGAATATGCTTCTACGTGAACGCGACGAGGCGGCCAACGTGTGCGTCTTTAATTCCAATCAATGTGAAAAAAGGAAAGAAACAAAAGTAAAAAAAAAAAATCAAACCATCATTCTGAAATGCAACGGAAGTAAATTTTGTACGAAAGTATTCACGATTTGAAAAATTGCATTTGTATCTTCAAAATCCGAATGTTTTGCGCGAAAATTGTTCATTATTTTTTTTTTCCGAGTGTGGTTGATTCCCAAAAACCGGATGGCACCTTTCCTTGTACATTCTGTCGATTTATGCATGTCTATTTGGCAAAGAACTGCTGTCGAAATCCCCGTTGCTTGTCAATTTATCACCAAACGTTTTTTTTCCTTCATTTTCGCTTATTCGTAATTGTCCGGCACGGAGTGATCCATCCCGGATTTAAGAAGACTTCCGGACATTCTGAAGATTAATAAGAAATTAAATTATCACGAGTTTCCACAAAAATGCGATTAATCGTGAAACTTTTCAACAAATTCTTACTTTTTAATCATGTGCTCGTAAATATAAGAGGGTATAACCGTGACTGTGATCACGCCGGTGCCTCGAGCTATCTCATCAACGACGTCTTTATCCTTCATGCCAACCACGTTCTAAAAAAAAGTTTAAAATTTTTTGTAATCAACTCGTATTCGAATTTGCATTAGAACCGTGGAAAAACATACTTTTCCGTTAACTTCAAGTATTTGATGTTCGGTTAAAAGGCCATTTCTGGCTGCTGAGGAGTCTTTAACCAGGGCTATTATTTTTCCATTCTTAAAGTGGAATCCAATGTTTCCAGAACTGTCTTTGTGCATGGTAACGGTGCGCTCCAGAGGTCTTCAACAATGAAATTATTTTTATCCTCGTACGAACAGTGAGTTTGTTATTTTTGCTATCAGCTATTTTTCTTTTACCTGTCACGAACGATTACTTTGATCCCATTGACGGGGGCATTCCGGAATATCTTGTGCACTTGATCCATGCTGTAACCAGCAACCGTTGTTCCATTGATCTCGAGAATCTGATCGCCGAATCGCAGTCCAGCCATCGCGGCCGGTGAATTCGGACTTACGAGGCAGACGAAAATCCCGCTGTTCACGGAATGCACTCGCAGGCCAATTTTTCCGTCCTTGTCCTTACAGAGTGTGAGCTGAAAATATATTTATCTTCAGTTTGCACGTTCCTTTTTAAACTTGCGACAATCTTCAAACACACCTTGAATGGAATTTTGAAAAATGTTGAAAATAACGTTACAGATAAATTGCAACACCTAATAAAAATAAAGTTTTACCTCTCTAATTCCATTGGTGACCTGAGCTCTCTTGAGACCCAGAGAATCTCCAGAGAGTGGTGCAATCATCCCCGTAAGGGGGCCTTGCGGCGCAGCAGGAGTTGCTACAGTCATCTGCAATAAATAATTTCAAATAAAATATTTTTAATGTTCAATAATAATGAATAATGGAGTCAAAAAATTAAAAAAAAATGTAAATTTTTTTTTTTAAATCCTCGTACCTCCTCTCGAACCACCATCGCGTACTCTGGCATGTTATTGGCGATTGCCTCCTCGCTCAATTCCAGTCCCATGTAATTTCCCAGGAACGGATAGAGTTGGCCAATCGCTGCATTGTATCCTGGTGGCGACAGGCTCGGGGCTGAGGGCCTTGCAGACACCGGCGGAGCGGTCGGCGCGTACTGAGCCTCCAACTGATGTTGAGCCTAGAAACAAAGGGAAGAATGGCAAAGCCATTATTGATCTGGGCTATTAGACGTAACTTATTCATCAAACAGGCTCGAGCCAGGTCGTAGACCTTGCCAACTTACCTTTATCATGTGGTCGACCTTCATGTCTTCCAGTGAAGGATAGAGCGACATATTGACGTTTTTTTTTTCACCTGCAAATATTTATCGTGACGATAAGGGCCAAAAATCGATCCCCGAGTGACAATCGCGAGTTCTCGTTCCCGTGACTTTTCTTGGAAAAAAAAAATAATAATAATCAGATCGCGATTTTTTTTTTATCGTGACAGATAATCTGACGTTGTTTCACAATTTTATGAAACTCGTATCGAAGATAATTATAACGAATTTTCTACAACGCACGATTTTGTATTACCCGTATTTAAAATTTGTGGAAAAAAACGTGAGATTTTGCATTTGACGGAATGGGGAATACCGGACTTTCATCACTGATTCATCGACAGGGAAAGTTGAAAAATATTTATCTCCTGACGTCATGGAGCATGGATCTTACGGGCGGAAATGCTTTTGATAAATTTACCGAGAGGAACGTTCGAAGTGGTCTTCTAGGAAATTCAAAGCAGAAAATGCAGTGATTTTACTAGAATTTAACGATCGATTAATGAATTTGCGTTAATTTGAACGATGCTTCGTATTTTTTTTCGAGTGTCTATAAAATTTCGTCGAAAGCACAAACCTTTTCGCGGATCACAATGACGCTGTCAACTCTCTGTTTAGCTTTTTTCTCTCGCCGTCTTTCTTTCCGAGCGTTCTACGGCCTAGCGAAAACAACTTGACCGTCGCAGAGGGAGTACGCGCAGAAGAGAGACAAACGCGGACGAATCACGCTCGCCGGACAGAGACGACCGCGCGCGTGCGCAGTAACGACTGGACGACGCGTCGGTTCGCGCTCCGCGCAAAAGTGCAAGCCGCGATAAAGCTCGCTGCTTCGACGCGTTTATTTCGCGATAAACGATATCGATCGTTTTCCGATTTTTCAAACAAACGGAATTTATCGAAGTCCGCGAAAGATTAAAACTGAATAAAAGTTCAATATTTTCGCGTCGATGAGTTTTGTGCAAGTTTTGGGACGCCAATTTTTCAACATGGGAACGAAATCCAACAATACATCAACTCGCATCCGCATCGCGGCAGCACAAGGGATGAAACGTATGAGAATCTTATTTTTTATCGTTCATTGTTTAAAACTATGCTACTTTTTCTATCTTTAAATTACTTTACGAGGTTTTGTACAACGTTTAACGAGGGAAAATCGTAAGATCGGGAAAATGTTGGGACAATAACGCGCGCATTAAAAAAAAAACAAAGCGGAAGCGTTCCTCGCAACGATGAGCGATTTATCGTACTTTTATTTCTTGTTTACTTTCTTAAGCTATATCGAATCATCCACAGCTTTTACAATTGCAACGAAGTAAATTGACTATGGATTTGGTATACACTGTACAGTAACCATTCAATTGAGAGAATATTTACAAGGTATGAGAGTGTTTTTGCGTGTGTGTGTGCGCGCGCGCGCGTGTTTTTACGACTAAACAGGAGTTCTACGAATCCGAAGCGCGTCGAAAAGAGACGCCGACGCTTTTTCTCGCTTCCACGAATCCTCTCCTTCCGACAACTCCGAAAACATTCAAGATCCGATAAATTCTCGCAGCTCCGTAAGTTTACATTCGATAAAGGACGCGTGTCCCGATTTTTCAACAAATCCTCTCGTTTTCACCTCTCTCCGTCGAGATCCGTTCGCACACGTTTCACCTCAGAAAAATTTCACAAAATAGTGACACTCCGTAAAATCGTTCGTTCGACAAAAAAATATAGTCTCGGGAGAATTATTCGAGTATTCTTCCCCGGCGAGAGCGTCCTTCGCGCGTCTCGCTCTTCGCGCTTCGCGGAACGAGCGACGCGCGCGCGCGCCTCGCTCCTGACCATACCGGGCGCCGTTCCACTTGTCGATCAGAACGCCCACGAAGATCCAAACCCCAAAAAACGGTTTTTCTGACGTTCAAAGTAATTTTCGAGAATAAGTTGATTAAGAAAAGTTGTTGCAAATTGACTAAAGAACAATATACTCTAAGTTCAAGGTCATCCAAGGTCGAGTATACTTGCTACGCGATTTAAAAAATTTTCAAACAACTTTATGTCAGTTTTTTTTTGGTAAAACTAAAGTTTCTTTGGTGTTGTATAAAAATCTGTGCAAAATTTCAAAAAGTTTCACCATCTAGAAGTTAAAATATTGAAGGTTGAACGTCGTAACATCAAACACGTGCTCTTGTGCGGAAGAGCACGAAAAATAATGATTTTTAATATTAAATATCTTGACTTCTACGTGCACTGAAAAAAAATTTTGTGAAATTTTGTTGAATCAACAAAACTTTGGTTTAATCGATTGAAATTTTGTTGAATCAACAAAATTTTAGTTTAATCAACTGAAATTTTGTTGATTCAACCAACATTTTTTCTCAGTGTGGTAAAACCTTTTTAAATTTGGACCACATATTCAGATCACATCCAAGAAGACTTGTGCAAATTTTAAAGAAAATTTGTCCAAATTTTAAAGAAAATTTGTCCAAATTCATTTTTTC
Organism: Cremastinae sp. A BG-2022a; assembly: GCA_030522545.1. Classification (NCBI taxonomy): domain Eukaryota; kingdom Metazoa; phylum Arthropoda; class Insecta; order Hymenoptera; family Ichneumonidae; species Cremastinae sp. A BG-2022a. The sequence goes on along the minus strand of JAPYYW010002042.1, from coordinate 4,869 downwards.
ACGAGAACTAAAGGCTTCGCGGGCGACAAGTGGAACTCGCCTATTGACATCCGTCCTCGATTCTCGGAAGCCTAATCGCGTGCACTTATTTTCTACAGTCTACGAATGTTTTTCTTTTCTTTTTTTTTTCAATTTATTCCCTTCGTGATGCGAGAGTCCCGTGTAAAAAGTACATCGAGTTCGTGAAGGATTTACAGCTTAGAAGTTTCGTTATTTCGCTCTTGTTCGCTCGTACCGAGCTTTTCAAACAATCTGCGGAGAGCGCATAGAAACAGTATAACAAAATATATGAAATATTTATAAAAGAGTCGCGCGTCGTGCTCGACTGACGATTAGAAACATCCGCCGATGCCAGATCGGTCGATCGCGTTCAATTATACTTTTTTAGATATTCCATTTTATTCCGACAAGATAAATTTGCAAAAAAAAAACTAGAGTCCTTATCCTAATAATATATGTGTGTGTGTTTATATTATTTTTTAAGTCGAAACAAAATCGAAAGTGATTTTCGTCGATCTCGTAGTCCAAAAATAATCTTGTCGAATAAAGTGGATGGTCGAACGTTACAATTTCAATTGACGCCTTTCGTAGTCTCTCGAATATTCACAATTGAAATTTTTCGTTAAGGAGTTTCACGCGTTTATCACGTAAACATTATTTTTCAACTTTTTTTTGCTAAAATATTTATTTGGCGTACAGGGTTCAATATGATACTCAACTAGTGGTCGAATTTCAATAAAATTTATCGTCTAGAAATCGAGATATTTATCCTTGAAAATTGCATTTTTTGTGACTTCTCATAAGATCCCGTGTTTAAAGTTACTATTTTACACAATGAATATCTCGACATCCGCACGATAAATTTTTCTTAAATTTTAAACGTATTTAATTAATTAAATAAATTTTAAACGTATTTAATTAATTAAATACATTTTAAACGTATTTAATTAATTAAATAAATTTTAAATGTATTTAATATGCCATCAAGGAACATTAATATTCATTTTCGTCAGATTATCTTGATTTTTGCCTTTACACATAAAATGAACGCGCGCGGGCGAACAAACGCGTGAACTCCTTAATGTAGATTTTTTTTTTGATATTTTTTTTCATTTTTTTTTCGAGACACTTCCGATGCGCGGTGATACGGATGTATATTAAATTTCGGATTGACGACAAGTGTCAGATTCTGTCAACATCCGGCATGATGGGAGTTAAACGAATAATAGAAGTTTTATCTCGTGCATGGCTCAAGCCGTGCCTTATCACACATTTTTATTATTACTTTTTCGTCCTTTCTCCACCTCTCTCTCTCTCTCTTTCTCTCTCTTTTTCTCTCTTGTCATTCGCGTATTTACAATTTTCATTGATCTAGAATATATAGATATATTTCTCTGATATTTCGTCGTTTTTTTCTCTCTTCATTTACACGTGATTATCTTTACTTCATTATTATATACAGTAAATTATTTATCTGTACAGGTTGCTTTGGAAAATTCAACAGTTTGATGAATAAAATTCGCTCTCGATCGAGGAAGCGAAATAATTTTTGATTTTTAATTTTGAATGAGAGACAAATCTTACGTTAATAAGTACGAATAAAATGTAGTTAACGAATGTGTATCCGGAGCGAATTTTGGACAATTTGCCAAAAAATGATCTCTGCGGTTTTGCTTTCGAAACTTTCCATACGTGCTGGATTTTTTTTTCATAAAATCGAGATATCCATTTCGTTCTCACTTTATTCAATTCGTCTAGTAAAAATCTTTAAAATTCACTCAACAACAAATTTATATTGTTCACTAGAAGCAGAGAAATTTTTTTATTTAATTTTCTTTTTCAAATTTAACTAGAAATTTAATTTTCAATGGACACTTGAAACTTTCCAAAACATTCCGTACGATTTAATAATAATGGCTACGATACAGGGTGACAGAGTGTCGCGTTATCAGCAAATTTCAAAATTTGCACTCTTCCTCATACTTTTAACGAATGTGAGCGTGGGTTCTACGTTTTACGTTTTTTTTTTAATCAATTTTTCTTTCTCTCACTATATTCACATAAAAACTGAAAATTGGAGACACGACAACGTCAGGCTTTTATTTTTCCTTTGGATAGGCTCTTTTTTCGGCTTTGTCTGTGTCGCAAATTCGCCAGGGAGCACAGAGAGGTCTTTTTTCCCCCCGTGTTTCTCCTTCTTATGTTTTTTTCTCTTCAAAGACAATAACGGAAGATGTAGTACGAGTATACCATCGTATAACGAATTATATTTTTCATCTTCTTATCCTATATTTTCAGATTTCTATATATGTTTAATATTATCTCACGATATCTCTAACTGATCACAGCGGTTCACACGTGGAATGTGACGAGTGTTTAATCATAACGAAAATACTTTCCGAGTATAATACATATTTATCTCTCGATATTGTATTCCGTCGCCTCTCCCTCTCTTATTAGTCATATTTATTTTTCTCGATTTTCTCATTTTTTCCTCGTTCTTGCTTCAAAGTCTGATATGAGAGTCTGATATTTGGAAGAAACAGTATACGAAATCAACTATTTTTAGCCTTTTTTTCATCTACGCTCGAGATATGCCCGGATCGATATCGGTTTCGTTCTTCCTAGAATTTTATCGGTTTATCGAAAAATCTCTCGTGATTCGAAAAAGAAACAAAAAAAAAGATCGAAGCGCAGGAGGGTCGTCACGGGGAAAAATGCGATAACGGGAAAGCTTTTGGAGTTTTTTGGAAATAGATTTTCGAGGACTCGAGTAAGAATTTTCGAGCCGGGAATACGAGGGAGCGGACTCGCAACTCTACGCCTCGCTAGAAACACGACGTTTCGCTAGAAACACGACGTTTTTAACGTTATTCGTGCTTATTCCTACGCGCGCTTTTCCCTGACATTTTCTTCGAGCTGTTTAGCTCTCGCGCGCTTTTCCCTGACATTTTCTTCGAGCTGTTTAGCTCTCGCGCGCTTTTCCGTGACATTTTCTTCGAGTTATTTAGCTCTCGCGCGCTTTTCCGTGACATTTTCTTCGAGCTGTTTAACTCTCGCGCGCTTTTCCGTGACATTTTTTTCGAGCTGTTTAGCTCTCGCGAGCTTTTCCGTGACATTTTCTTCGAGCTGTTTAGCTCTCGCGCGCTTTTCCGTGACATTTTCTTCGAGCTGTTTAGCTTTCGCGCACTTTTCCGTGACATTTTTTTCGAGCTGTTTAGCTCTCGCACGCTTTTCCGTGACATTTTCTTCGAGCTGTTTAGCTCTCGCGCGCTTGTCTGTGACATTTTTTTCAAGCTGTTTAACTCTCGCGCGCTTTTCCGTGACATTTTTTTCGAGCTGTTTAGCATTCGCGCGCTATTCCGTGACATTTTCTTCGAGCTGTTTAGCTCTCGCGCACTTTTCTGTGACATTTTTTTCGAGTTATATAGCTCTCACGCGCTTTTCCGTGACATTTTTTTCGAGATGTTTAGCATTCACGCGCTATTTCGTGACATTTTCTTCGGGCTGCTTAGCTCTCGCGCGCTTTTCCGTGATTTTTTTTCGAGTTATTTAGCTCTCGCGCGCTTATCCGTGACGTTTTCTTCGGGCTGTTTAGCTCTCGCGCGCTCAGCTGTCGCACTGGTCGAATTTGTAGGAGCGCGATTTCGGGAGGTAACCCTGGCCGAGCCTGTGAATCGTTTGGTACCAGGAGGACGACTCGTCGGCGTCTCCGGCGCTGAAACTGTGCGGAAGGTCGCTCTCCGGGTCCCAGCACGAGGAGGGCGCCACGCAGCCTCTCGGCATCACGCCCTCTTCTCGGCTGTTGCACATCGCGTAACTTGTTCTCCCTTTTCGTCGGCAAAGCAAAAATTCAACAAATTATCCCATTTTTTAAATCGGAAGAGTCAAGAATAAAATATTAAATTATATCTCACATGATTTTGATGCCATTCTCACATGATTTTCAATTTGGGTTACAAATCATCATCCCATCTTTCTTTATGAGAACAATTTAGAAAAAGGAATAATACATCTTGGGAGATTTTTAAGCGATTGTCAGGAATTTGGGTAACAAATTACCCTAATTTTTTAATGGAAAAATTAAACAAAAAAAGGGAAATTCAATTCAGGTGATTTTTTTGCCAGGAATTTTCTCAGGAATTTAGGAACGAATTATCCCTTTTTTATAAGTAACATTTAAAAAAAATACATCTTGCGTCATTTTTATGCGATTCTCAGGTATTTGAGTAACAAATCATCCCACGTTTTCTTTTGGGGAAAATTTACAAAAGAGGAAAATACATCTTGGGCGATTTTTATGCGATTCTCAGGAATTTGGGTAATAAATTATCCTATTTTTTTAATGGAAAAATAAAAAAAAGAAGGAAAATACAATTAAGATTATTGGAATGCGATTTTTAGGAATTTTGGAAACAAATTATCCTACTTTTTTAATGGAAAAATGAAGAAAAAGAGAAAAATACATCTTCAGTGATTTTGATGCGATTCTTGAGATGTCGAGCAATAAATTATCTCACTTTTTTATGAGAAATATTAAGAAAAAGAGGAAAACACGATTCAGGAGATTTTGTTGTGATTCTCTGGACTTTAGGAAACAAATTGTGCCACTTCGTTGCAGAAAAAATTCAAGAAATAAAGGAAAATACAATTTAGGCAATTCCGATGTGATAGGTTGAAAATGGTTGACAATATTAAAATGAATATATATAAGAAGGAAGGAATCTCGGATTGACGTATTTTTTGTTTCTTCTTTAATCGGCAAATCGTTCGACAAGTTGTTATAGGTGAGAAAGGAGGGTTTGAGAAAATGGTTGACAGGAGAGTTAAATCGTCTCGTATAGCTGGGATCGGAATACCAACTGGAAA
>JAPYYW010002041.1:0-23485 GCA_030522545.1 Cremastinae sp. A BG-2022a | reverse complement strand
CCTTAAAAAATTGGCAAAAATTTTCGAATTTTTTTTTCTCGATTTTAAGAGCCTATTCGATCGGAAATTTCCTGCAGATAACGAAAATGCTACTTATTTAGGTCGAAATTCAAGAATTCATATTGAAAAATTGAAAAAACTGATCCAATGGTCAGTTTTTCGGCTCATTCATAATGAATTCTTGAATTTCGACCCAAATAAGTAGCATTGGAAATTTCCGATCGAATAGGCTCTTAAAATCGAGAAAAAAAAATTCGAAAATTTTTGCCAATTTTTTAAGGTATACCCCTTTCCATTTTTTCAAAAATTTTCAAAGGCTAATAACTTTTTAAAAAATTGATGAATCAATTTAATTCCAACGCCATTCGCTTCGTTTTGCAAAAAACTTGAAGAATCATCCCTAATAAAGTAGATTTGGTGAAGAGAAAGTAAAAATATCGCTAATTGAAATTTTCATGGGTCCACGAGACCCAGTGTGACTCATCAAATTTTTTAAAAATTTCTTTTTTCGATTTTAAGAGCTTATTTGATCGGAAATTTCCCGTAGATTACGAAAATGCTATTTATTTGGGGCGCAATCCAAGAATTCATATTGAAAAATTAAAAAAACTGGTCAAAATATCAGTCTTTAGTTTATATTGTTCAATACGAATGACGAAACTGTCCGCGCGGGGACTCTTTTTTTTCTCCGCGAGAGTGCGGAATGGCAAATAAGGCGAGACGGCGAGCCTGCGCGTTATTTATGATGATGTAATTTAATAACCGGGATACAAGGGTGTTCTGGGAACAACGAGCGAGAGATGGAGAAAAGCGATGAGCGGCAAGATAGCGGAATGCCGCACGTCGGGAGCGGAAAGTGGCATGAAAGTAGGAGCGAGCCTCGCTATTGGCCATCTCGAGCTCCCGATTCTTTACATTGATGGGGATCTTCCTTGGCCCGCGAATGCTCTCGCCTCTGCCGAGAGAGAAAGGGAGACAGGATTGAGAGAAAAAGGGAGAGAAAAAGCGAAAAAAAGGAGAAAGAGCCATATGGCGGCGCCCTCGCGAATCCGGCGGGCCTTTTTCTCTCTTCCTTTTGGGGTGCGAAATGATATGGAAGTAATAGAGAAAGAGAGAGAGAGAGAGATTGAGAAGGAGAGAAGACGATGCTCGCTTTATTGTGCATTCGGAAGATTGACCCGTCCGATAGACTGGGACGATTTGAAAAAGAATGGAACCGACTGCTGGTACGCTCTCTCATATATGTATATATGTATATACACATGTATATATATTTTGGAACGCGAAAGAGACAGTCGCAAATGTAGTCGCTCGCTCGTAGATTCTCTGTGTTCGGCCGAAGCGTTATTTCTCCGTCCATCGTCGCGATGACAGATTGATACAATTCCCGCGAGCTCGATTCCTCGCGTACAACAGATTTTCCACCAACTGTCGTCTCTCTCTCGCTCTCTCTCCCTCCCTCTCTGGCGGGCCTGGTCAGCATCCAGGGAGACCCGACTAGCTTCGATTATGTCGAATTAAATCGCCTTTGTAAAGAAATCGGGGTACGACGTTATTTCTATCATTACTACAAATCGACATTACACGATGTCGAATCGTGATAAAAAATCGTTTTCTCTTTCCTCCTACGCATTTGAAGAATTTTTTTGTTTTAATATTTCAAAATAAATCATTTTCCAAGTTTTCTTTCACGCGTCGCATTAGTATAGTATAATTTTTTAATTTACAGTATTTATTCAGAAGAGTATACAGCGAGAGAACTTTTATATAAAAAGTTATACTTTTTTGAAGAATACTGTCGATCGAAGAAATATTTATTCCACGCAACTTATTCGTTAAAAAAAATTGAATGTATAAATTTCTACATAGGCGGACAGAACGAGAATAGAGAGTAGAAATTAAGAGGGATTTATAAGAATTTGGATAAAGGCGAAAAGTATAGAAGAGAAAAATATATAAGGGTGCTTCGATGGGTCTAGAGTTGCCTAGCAGCTTTTTCCGCGCTTTCGGAGTATATGTGGAGTGTGTACGAGCCAGAATCTGTTCGTATACAAGCATGGAGCTGAGAAGGAGGAGAAGGCAGGAAGAGAGGGGACGAAGACGGAGAATGTGGAGAAGAAGAAGAAGAAGAAGAAGAAGAAGAAGAAGAAGAAGCACGCCGGACTGGGAGCGTAAAGCCTTCGGGCGAATCTAGCTCCTTATCGATCCTGGCCCTGAGAGACTCTCTTCGGCTTCACCGTCTTCTCGCTCTCTGTATATAGCTCCGAAAACTTTCCTCCTGCTCTATCCCGTATAGACGAAACTCCGAAAGCTCGCTCGGGGTGTAGACTCCCTTGCACACTGTAAAAGCTCTCTCTGTATAGGACTCTGTAACGTCCTTTTGATGGAGATGAAGAGAGAAAGAGAAATAAGAGAGAGAAAGCTACTTGAGCGTGACTCCGCAGCCCAAGCCGAGCCTATCAATATTTCCTCTTCCAAAATCCCATCCTCGCAGCCTCAATCGTTTTTTCCCTTCGCTCTCTTTCGATTCTCCCCGCAATTCCGACGACTTTGTCATTTTTCTTCAATTTTCGTCGTAAGAAACGTTTTTTTAAATCATTTTTTAATAAGAGTAAAAAATTGAAATAAATCAATTAATGAACAAATCGCAAGATACATAAGCAGAATATGTTCATAGATGAAATTGAAGCGTCAACAAATTTTTTAAAACACATTGAAACGTTTTTATATACTTTTTTTAAAATCGAAAAGACGACAAAAGCGGTCTCATCTTCGAGACGGAAAATGACGAATGCATCCGGTTTCGCGTCGCCGAGAAACGAGGACGCGGAAGGAAAAACTTGCTTCAATCGTCGCCATTGTTTTCGTTTTTCCGCTCCGTCTCAGATTCGGGAGGAAGAAGATCGAGTGCGATCGCTCGGAGAAAAATCCGGCAGGGAATGGAAGCTCTCGCGCAAACGATATAAAATTCGTGACGGACGATGTGTATCAGACGAAATAAGAGGAAGAAATGAGAAGAGGAAATTAAGAGAGAAAGAGAGAGAGGGGAATGAGAGAAAGAGCAGAAAGTACAAAAAAATGGGAAAGGGTTGAAAAAAGAGGGCGCAACTCGAGTCGGTCGGTCGTCGTCGTCGCGATGATCGTTGAGGCTGGAAAGCATAGTGTAAGAGAGCGCGCGCGGCATTCAGCCGGCACGGGAAAAAGCTCGGAACTGTTAACGTCCAATCTTTCCTCGCTCCGCTTGTTTTTTCCCGGTTTCTCTCGCTTCTCAATTCTCGTTCTCATACACACCGTGACTATTATTCTATCTATCTACAAGCCCGGCCACGTCTACCCATTCCGTTACTGCTATTTTTCCTTCGTTCCCTTTCACGTGGGGCTTTCACTCCATTATAATCTCTCGCAGCGTCTTTTTCGTCCGACGGACGTTTTTGCCGAGTCTCGCTCGCGAAATCCCATCCAGACCTCTCCCTCGCGCCTCACCTTCCTTGACCCGATGTTAACAATCCAGCTAACAGATTAATCCGGAAAAAACTGTCATCTCGCTCCACGAGATAAAAAAAAGTCCAAGAATTTTCAGCGAATATCGCGGTTCTCAATAAAATAAATCACATCGATTGATTGAAAAAGTTATTTTATCGATTAAGTCAAATATATATTTCGTTATAGCAAATATGTTTATTTTTTAATTTTTTAGCTAGTGCATGTGGATTGCGAAAATTATTCTTTCAAGATATATATACACTTCCCGAGCTCTTTAACCTTCAAATCCTCGGGGAAAACGAACGGATTAATTCAAGTGTTTTTACATGCTTATTGCAAGTGGCGGGAGGCCCGAGAAACGATTACGATCGGAGCTTTTTCCGAGCAAGCTTACGAGTTACACAATAGATTTACCAGCTACACGACACTCGAGTCTCGGCGGTGTACCCCGCGCTCTGATCGTTATTGCACGATAAAGCGTTGCAGTCCTCGCTTCCGATGCGTTCGACGGGGAGAAAGAGCACGACGTACGACTCCCGGGGGACGACATTACAGGGTATCAACAGCGAACTGAACAATCCTTCGGCCCCTTGGGACTCGAACAAACTTCGGAGAAGGGAAACTTGCCCGCCCGGGAGAAAAAGAGAGAGAGGTCGATGGAAAGTGTGGAACGAGAGAGATGAAAAAACGATTGATCTGGCACGCATATGTCCTGAGATTTAATCAGTCCCCACTTAAGGGTTTTAATCTGTCTCCCTCGAAGGCTTATCTTTTCCTATCTAATCTACCCGCTGCCGACACGCCTCGCCACCTTTCTCCCTCTCTCTCTTTTCTTCTTTTTCTCGTTGACACTTACTCTCCAACGCGTAACTCGCCCTCCGGCCCCTCACCGCCCTTTGAGCACGCCCTTTCGACGCGATGCACAAGCCGATAATCAAATTGAGTGTATCGGATTGCCGAACTCCTCGCGAACAAGTGAAATACACTAATTCGATTGTCCTCGATTTTGCTCGAGATTCTCGAGTAACGAACCTATCTTCGTAACCCAAATTTTCATTGATACATTTTTTTTTTATAGAATTGTAATCTTTTTTTATTACGTGGTCGATGCTTGGTGTATTTAATTCAGGAATTTTCGTAAAAGATAAGAGGAATCGCAACTTTTTTCCGTATTAAAAATTGCGGATCAGATTACGAAAAATGAATCATTCAATTGCATATTGAAAATAATTAGAAAAATGTTTTTGCCGTTTGTAATCAAAGTGGTATAGATTTTATATTATCAAGTGTATATTATTGATAGTATTTGCGAGCGGCTTTTTGCAGGGATCTCAAATCGATTTTTAAATGTTTGCTCATTCGAGTGTACTCACCGATTTATGGAAGATACCGATGGCACGTTGTCCTGGGAACAAATGCCTTCTGCGAGCAACCTGTCACGAATCTCCCAAGCGAACATCGTGGGATTGTCTCTCTTGTAATTAGCGATAGCGTCGACGACCGGTGGCGTCGCTACTTTCGGCTTCGAGCCCCCGATAACGCCAGCCTTGAAGCTCCCCGTTTCGTAATACCTGATGAACATTTTTTTGTATACATTCACACACATTAAAAAAAAAATTAGCAATTATTTGTAACTACTTCTCGAGTTTTTTATTCTCTTTTTTACTCGACTTGAAAAAGAAGCTAGCAAATGTTGCCTAATAAATGTTTATCGTCTCTATTATAGTCGGCTTTGGCGAACGTTCGTCAGAGCTCGCGGTTGTCTGAACGAGCGCGGCGGCAGAAGGGATCCTTATCTCCGAAACGCTTCATGAACGAGCCCTCTCTACCTAATTACTTAAATAATATCTCGGAGTGTGCTTAAATTCAATCGCACAAAGCATTTCGCAGCTTCAGACCCGATAATGGCTCCGCCTTTGGGATTCTGCGATTCTCTCTGTTTCCTTTCACGCCCCCCCCCACTGATGAATGTTGGTCCCGAATTAACGGTATCGCGTGTGTACCCACAAATACCCTCCATTACTGACTTTGATGCTTCTGTTTCTCATACATGAATCTCTTGAATGATTTTTAATCAATTTTTCTATGAAAACTTTGCCAGAATTTTTTATCTAGAGAAAATTTACAGAATAAGAATAAATAAATAAAAATCCAAGTCTTTAGATCGCTTTATTTTTAGTGCTTCATGGAATAACTAAAAAAATATGTATAGGACAAACACCGCAATAATGAATAAAAATGATATATATATGTGGTTGTTATAAAAAATTTGTAATTATACATTTTTAAAAACAATCAATAAAAGCGTGAATGAATGATTATTGTGGATAAAAGTGTGCGGTTGAGTGAAGAGTATATGGACTCAAGTTCGGTGATGGGGGTGGTAGAGTGTACGAGCTACGCAGGGTTAACTAAATTTCAAACGGGGACTCGCGGAACGGCCGTGTACCAAATTATTACGATTATATCTCGCGTTCACCCTTTCCCCTCAGCGGCCAGACTCTTCCATCTGGAATAGCAGTTTCCATCGTTTTGGTCGAACATGTGCACAGCTATTTCGTCTCTTTTTCTTTCTCCGCTCGGCTCTCGCTGCCTCTCTCTTTTTCTCGCTCATTTGCTCGGCTCCACCCGTTGACATTTCGTCCCCTGCTTTTTCCCTTTTTGCCGCTACGTACCCCACCCTCAAACCGTGAAATGGCCATTCCCGCTGTCACGAGAGTTACGAGATTTCTTTTTTATCTCGCTATTTTCCCGCTTTGACATTCTACCGCATAAAATTCACGTTACGTACCAAAAATGGACTTTAATGATTTTCTCGATTTCGAGATATATCAGCCGAAAAAGGTCTCGCTCCATTTGTCATCGAACCTTTCATTTTCAAACTGTGATTTATAAGAGAGAAACTCTCGTTCACCCTTCTCCGCGACTGTGTCAACGAAAAAAATCGAAACATTTTTTCTACATACGTTTGAAATTTTTTTTATGGATTTTAGTGAGATAAAAATTCATAATTAAAAAATGTGTAATGTTACACTATCATCACTATATTCTTTTTTCACTAAACATAAATTTTGAAAAAGATCAATTTTTCTGTCACAATTATATCTGGATTTTTTTTATTATTACTATAATTAAAGATGGAGTCTACCGATTCGGAACGATTTAAAAACATTTTGCAACATCGTTACGTTTATTTTCATGGAGCGAACGAGACACGATAATTTCGAGATTACTTTGACGAAAAATGAACGATCGTTTCGTTGTAACGTAATTTGACGGTTTCCAATTAGACTCGTAAAAGACAAATGTTACGAAAATTTGGCGCTGCGTTTGCTGCGGGAACATATTTTTCTCTTAGCGGCGGTCGTTGTTGGTTTTTCTTTTTTATTCTACCCGAACAGTGTGGAAGCGGTGTCACGGAGGCTGCATTACTTTGTGTCGAAAGGGCGTTATGGGCGACCGCGAGATTTCTCAGGAGGGCGGCAGCGAAAAGAAGGAGGCGAGAGGAAGGGATGAGCATCGAGATGTGACGGCGAAGAGAGCAAAAAAGCGAGAGGACTAAAGATTTCAACGCCGAGACGTTTCGAAGCGAGAAACTGCCGGAGGACCTCACGTACCGTTTCGCGTGCCCGTTCGTGAAGAGGGAAAAGAGACAGTGAAATATATACACGTATACATGCATATAAAGTTTCGTGCGAGGGGAAAAAGGGGCAAAAGGAAATCTCTGTGCTCGAATTTGCGCCTGGCGGCCATTTTTTCCCCTCTATTTTTGCTCTCAAACGTTGCTTATTCTTTCCGAGAAGGCGCATCATCGCGTACGCACGTGTAAATTTGTACTTACAAATATAAAACGCGCGCTTAATCGCGGGACGAGCCTTTTCGCGGGTTTGTGCTCTCAACGGCGCGTGACTACGTAAAATGGACGTTAACGGCCTTTTTCTTCGTCCCTGTGCCAACGAGTCAGACGCACGTGTGTCTTTTTCTCTCCTTATTTTCTTCCTTTCTGTCGATCTCTTTTAACATTACTTTTAAAGATCGACGACAAGAGAATCGCGAATCATTGCGAAAAGTACTTTCAAATTGTCAGCGTACTCGTATATACGACTTGTCGATGACTTGAAATTTTCCTACACTTAAAATTCAAACGTTAATATACTCGGCTATTTTCTTTGAGTCAAAGCTTGAAACGAACTCTGATGAAAATTCCGGAACACTTATTTTTAAAGTAAATTTATTACAATTTTTATCTCGATCACACTTTTTGACTTTGTGTAGTTTTTTAGACAAAAATTCGAATGTCAAATTAATCTATTTTTCGCAAAGTTTTTTTTTCAATTATCGAGTAGAATCTGAAATATAATAAAAGTGACTGAGATATGCTCTTATTTTATGCGGTTATGAGCCGAAAAATGATATTTGTGAGAGCATCCTGTTTTTTTGTCCTGCGTAAATTTGGCTGTTGAGATCGAGTGAATAAACGATTGGGACGGGGCCATCAAAACGGCACGAGGCTCCGGGACAATCGCGCGCAACTATTTCCATCTGGGGTGAGAGAGAGTCCTGGATTTGCGCAGAAGTGCCTCGGGGAAAAAAGGAGCGGAGGGAGAAGGAGGGAGACAAGAAAAAAACACGAAAACCGCATCGCGTCGCCTAAGCCACCCAGGACCTTCCTTCCGGTCTCCAGCCGAGAGATCCTCGGGCTGTATTACTCTGCGGAGCGTCATTTCGATCTCGCTCGCTTTCTCGCTTTATCTCGCTCTCCGCCCTTTTTTTCCCGCGCCGAAGCCCTTTCTCGCTCTCCCGACTGCGTCTCTCTTTTCGCGGCGACGACGTCTTTAATTAAATCCCAACCGAGAAAACAGCAATTCGCGTACTCTCGTGAAACACTGCGATTTTTCTAAATTTTTTTTTTGTAATTCCCGTATTAACGTTTTTTTTTCTTGAAAAATTAGATTTTACTTAATTTTCCTGACTTTGCATCAATATGAAAAAATTAGTCAAAGTATATTGTATCAATACAAATATCCTCGTCAGACCTTTTTACGTTTTCTTGTCTTTTCGAGAGAAAAAATAAATAAAACACTCTATCGTGGAAATGCGAAAAAAAAGGAAATGTACGGGCATCCGGTGGAAATGTTGGGATAAAATGTGGAGGAAATAGTACGGAGAATGAGGATAAGAAGTCTAGAGTTTACTCGAGAGTTTGCAAAATCTTTTCGAATTCTTGATAGTAAATTAAGATTTTTTGCTAATTTAAAACGTCCGAGAGAAAATAAGAATTTAACTAAATTTGAAGAGAATGTTTTACAATATGAAATAATATTATTTTTTTGTAATCAAGCGTCAAGTTATTTCGTATCCCTTATTTTATACGCAAACGTTCATGTTTTTATCGTTGTGGTATCGAACCACCACGAATGAGAATTTTCAGATGAAAAATTGATTTTTTTCTTCGCATGGGAACGAATAGGTAAAGGATAAGAAAGTAAGAAAATGTACCTTGAGAGTATCTTGGAAACGCAGCCGTGAGATACCCTTAGCTGCCTCGAAATGTCACACGGTCGGACGCCGCTGTGTGCCAGCTCGACGATCCTCTGCCTGACTACATCCGGTAGGGGCCTTCCGTTCACGAAGACGCCTCCTAGCTGGTTCACTCCCCCATGGCCTGCAAATGGAAATCGATAGAACATTAAACCGATCTCTCTCTATCTATCTCTCTTCACCCTTTTTTATTCCTCATTCTCCTTTTTCCTTTTTTCTCCTATATACAAATATACAAGAACAGGAAAGCTATGGAGCGCGCCAGAGAAAAATCAAATCTCGTGGCTGGGGAATCGAAAGAGTTTACAAAAACATGGTTGTTCTCTGTACTCTACACACAATCTGCTCAATTTTGAAATATAGTATTAAATTAAAAAATATATATAGTATATACTATATAGATACATTAATTATATAAATATAAACTATATGAAGTCTATAAATATAAATTCAACACTTCCAAATCGATAAGTTATACTTAAAGATTTCTGCAATAACGGAGATTTCATGATATGGTAAATCATATAATTTGAAAATAGGGTATTGAATTGATGAAGGGTATGCATGCATTGATCGAGAGCATGGTGGAGCTCAAAGCAGATGGGCCGGCATTTCCAACTGAGAGAATCTTTTCGACGACCTAATTAAATTAAAAGTTAGAATAATCAGAGGAATATCTAATAATAGGTAATATACTAAATATACCTAAATAGTGATGAGAAATAAAGAAAAAAATAGAGACGAAAAACTCATTTAGTATAGCATCTCTTATTATAGACACCATGAAATGTGCATAGTGTAATTTAAATTGATTAACTTTCCTAAAGCCACTTTTATAGGAGTGCAGAGAGAAGTCGAGTGTATCGCAGACTCGTCCATCTGATTCTAATAACGAGTCGCTATTTCGCAGGGCCTAATGGTTGTATTAAAATCCGCACTAATGTGATAACGAATAATGTAAAAGAGAAAGAGAGAGATAGAATTGGGATACACGTAATATCGTAATGGAAGGACGTAGGTTCTGGCTTTGGTGGATTAATCTGGACATATGTCCCTTCTTTCGTGCCAGTGCACCAAAAGATTCGATGATCTGTGCTCTCAGCGTTCTACTGCCTGCATCCGACTTGGCTCGACGAGAACATTGACAATATAACGGGGAGACAGCGGCCAAAACTCTCAAACGATTCATCAATTCTCGAACTCTTGACACTCGGCTCTCCCTTATTCTTTTTCTCTCTCTCTCTCTCTCACGTGCACATTTTCTTTCTACCCTCGACGTCTCAATCGAATTACGTTCACTCTGACACTGTGCAGTTATTATTTCGTGAACAGAACCGACACTAGACACCATTTCTGCGACAAAATTACTTTTCTATTTTCTCATCCCATATTTACAGGATATTTCATTCGTTTTTTTTTCCTGGGTAATTGACAACACGTATTTATGGTACATTTTATTTATATACGTAATTAAAGATTAATCAACTAATTTTATATTTACGATGATTTTAGTGAAAAAAGTAGTTTAAAAAAAGTATATGAGATGAAGAATGGAGGTTGGAAAAACGATACAGGATTGTGGACGAGAAGTGACAAAGGAGATTTCTTTATTCGCCGTCAAACGTCAAAAGGGAGGAAGACGAGGAAACGCGATACGCATTGTCGTACTTCCAGAGTTATTTTGTTTTCCCTCTCTCGTACGGGAATTGCGGAGAGTTATTACGCAGAGAGGGAAAAGAGAGGAGAGATTCGGAGAGTGTGCGGGGGAAAGAGAGAAGAAGAGGGTGTCCAGCGTCGTCTCCCGTTTCAGTAATTCCCATTGCCGCGGTTACGAGGACAAGACAATGACGATTATTCTCTGCGCGAGCCAGAAAACGGGGACAGAGACATCGAGTGAGAGAGAGAGAGATGGGATGAAGGGACGGTTTGCCGATCATTACGAGAAGCGATACGCACTTCCGCTCGCAAATCAATTCCCTTTCTCCGCATATCTGCAATTTCTCTCGATCTCGTTCGGCGTTTATAGCTGAAAAGTCTATTTCCCTGTCATATATCCCGCGTCTTTATATCTGGCTCCCTCTGGAAACGAATAGTCGCTGGGTCACGGATTCCCGGAGCACACATCGCGAGACATCAAGAGTCTCTCGGACGCGAGGACTTTTCTTGCTCTGTACGCTCGCGTCCTACACACGGTCGGTCCATCTGATGCTGAAGCATGTTTCGTGCGAATACGAATGAAGAGAGCGAGAGAGGAAGAGAGAGAGAGAGAGTAAACGGACATAGGGCGAAGCAGAGAACTCTCCGGACCCTACGAAGCTCTGCGTTTGCCCGTCACGCCTGCTGACCACAACTATATACGACAATCCGAGAGAGGGTTCACCTAGCTCGGAACACAGAATTCACCCCCGTTTCCTTCTCTCGCCTCGCCGCCGTCCCTCCTCGGCCACCCCTTTTCGGTTATCTCGCTGCCGGCTCGCTCTCCGTACGCCAGAAATGGCCGGATTTTCCAACTGCGCTCCACATAGGTGCCCGACGGGAGGTCCGTGCCGAGCGAGATGGAAAGAAAGGCCACCGGCCAAAGGCAGAACCGGTGGAACCAGCGAAAACCGCCACTCTGACTACATTACGACCCTTATTATTGCAATCGTCTTTTCCTCTATATTTGTACACGCACGCACGCCTCGGACCCACCGCGACACACACACACCTATGTACGTACATGAAAATCCACGAAAATTTCTCTTTGGAAACCCTTTGCCTTCTCTCTTTAACGAAATTCAAAACCACACGCGCCCGAAAAGGTCGTCCGGGAAATACAAAGTCGTCGGTTCGCTCTCTTTCTTTCTCCCGCTCGCTCTTCGGGAAATATCGTCGAAAGTAGAAAGAGGGAGAGAGGACATCGCGTTTCGTCCCGGAAAACTCGTTGATTTTCACTAAATAGCTGAGTAATGTAAAGAGTTAGGATACCCGCGGCCTCTGGGATTTGTTTTCGACTCTTATCCTCTCGAGAAGGGGGATTTGTTCTTATTGAATGCGGACATGTGGATTTTCGACCGCTTTCACGGCACTAACCGATCGCGTGATCATTCAATCTCCAAAATAATGTATCAAGCCGGGGAAGATAAACGATCCTCTTGAAGAATTTCTCAGACAGAAATTCATGAAATTCTGAAATAACGTTATTGAACATATTGCTTTATTGTGCATGCTGGTATAGATTGAGTGACATTGATCAATTTGCATATTTGAAATGGACACTTTTAACACACTCTTCATCACGTGAAAAAAAATCTATTATTTTTTGTTAAAAAACATAAATTACGAGAACTCTGCTTTGATAGATGATTATATTTATAAATTGTTTGATTAAAAATATCAATTAAAATTCAGGCCACATATAAAAGGCACAATTGTTGCGATATTTGTTGAATAATTACACTATGTTTAATAAAATCAATTTTTATTTTAATCGTAGCGTGAATATCTATAGTTGCCAGTGACTTAATTCCGCGAGATTGCGCAAGATCTGTGAAATCTTTGAGTCACTTGATGAACAAGAAGCAGAGGAGGGGTGAGACGAGGAGCATTGATCACGGTTCGAATAAGCCGCGAACTACGCTTTCCATCGAATTTTTGATAATCTGAGGCTGTGCCGCTGCGAAACGATTGCGCAACGTCTCGTCGCGCGAACGATAAAAAGAGCAGAAAAGAAATCCTGGTTGGACGAAAAAATATATAGTGGCTTGGACATTATTCGTTTGAAATGAGAATTAAGAATTTTTTTCTCGATCGTGTCTCACCAATGGCCATGAATTACTTTTCGTTTTCGCCGCAAATGTGACACAAGGAAAAATGAGCGTGAATTTACACGGATTTACAATCAAAACCTTTTTTTTTCAGCAAATCGAATAATTTTTGTTTTCCAAATCTCGCAAAAAGGACGAGATTGATTCTCAATCGTCAAAATAACTTTACTCTCGCTTCGGCGAACACTTTCACATTTCCTTCATCAAATCAGTCGATGTCTGTTTATTGAAAACTTTTGAAAATTCACGAAAGGATTTATCGTCCGATATTGATGAAAAGTTGTCGTCCTTAGTGAATTTATAGGATGTGTAATAAAGAGATCGCTGGGCTGGTAGCTTGGTGAATGCTTTTTCACAACATAGCTGGAATGCAGGCAGCATGGGCTTTCGTACATGAGACTCATATCGTTGTTACGTGCACGAAACGAATTGGTTATTGGCAAACGTAAATCTAGCCACGATGTCACTTTCCTACCTCATCCTCTTTCCTTTCCTCCTTCCGCCCTCTCTCTCTCTCTCTCTCTCTCTCTCTCTCTCTCTCTCTCTCTCTCTCTCTCTCTCTATCTCTCGCTCTACCTCTGCAGCAATGCCAATTTTATTCGCGACAGAATGTACACGAACGTGCGTTTCCGCGATGACGTATATTCGATATCAAAGTCGCCGGAAAAACAGAGGCGTATTTCATCGAGGAAAAAGTATAATGGAACTTTCCGGCGAGTGAAAAAACGAATCAGGTTTATGACGAAACGAAAAAATGAAAAAAAAATCGACTCTCGGATAAAATATCACGTTGATCATTCTCCCAATTCTCTGCTCCAATATTTTTTTGAATATACTTCGTAGTTTGTCAATTATTTTTTCAAGAACTGTATTCGTAGACATTTTTTTTATTTAATCGAATTTCAAGAGAAAAGCATTCGATCTCGAAAAAAAAATTTGTTTCTGTTTAATTTCAATAAAATTTCGGCCTTTTGTTATTTTCGTCGATAAAAAAAATGAGGAATAAAAAAACTAAATGTCAATTTTTAAAAATATAAAACTGCCGGTACAAACTATTTAAAATATAATTTATAAATAACTTTTATATAAAAAATACAAAATATTTCAATTGTTTTTTATGAAAACAATTACTGGAGAGTCTAAAAGACACTGCTTAAATGAAAAAAAAAATGTTGTAAATTATCAATGTTTTTCAAACCTTCAAACGAATTCGCGAAAGCCATTTACAGTCGCGATTGTGATTTGTTTTTAGACAAACTAATTTTCGTTGGAGAGTAATAAAATTTCAGTGTGGAAAAATTCGTTTGGGGAAGTAACAAAGCGATCTTACACGTATAATATTCCATCATGTTTTGATTGTAGCGATAAGCGGTGCTGAGGTCCATTGCGACGGCGGCGAGGTGTCCCGAAGCCCGTCGGCCGTCGGTTTTTCCTCCCGTTTCCCGGGCAATTCGCCGACGCTCTCGCCTCTCGTCTCTTCACACGCTTCGTCGAAAAATATACGATAAGAAAACGCACGGGAGAATGCCGACTTATCAATTTTCCCCCTATTCTCGGGGTTTCGTGACCTTTCGGTTGAACGGCCCCGTGCCGTCTTTTCGAGTATTTCCGTGACACATCTGAACACAGGCACACTCGCACAACAAAAACACCGGTGACACAGGCACAAACGGGGCACCAAAAAATACGACACTCCGTGAGAAGATTTTTCCTCCCTCGTCCCGCCGCCGAGGCGGATTTTTCATTTGACCGCCATGGCACGCGGATTTTTGTATTCGGTATAGGTGCGTATATTTTAGGCCGGCTCGGGGATCGCTCCGTGGTCCGACGATCCCGGAATGACTTTCATAGAGATTCCCATTGTGAGGGACGACGGGCGGTGGTGGACGGCTTTGCAGCGAATATCTCCACCGGACTCACCTATTCCCCTCCCTCATATCTAGTCCCTGGCTCTTAGACGCGTTCCTTATTCTTATTCACTTTTATCCAGAGTCCCTTCCGATTTTTCCAACAATTCGGGCCCTCGAGAAGCCCGGCTGATGAGTGTCGAAACGCGAGCTCTTCATGACACTCGAGAGAAAAACCGCTTCCGAGGATTTTTATCTTCGAAAAACAATCCCGACGAGTGCGACGATGATTATCGGATTATCGTCAGGACACCGCTGTCATTATATTCTTATCTCGGCAGAGATAAGGCCGGTCGACAGTTTTTTTTAATGAGAGCGATCGAAAAATATATTTCGTTATCGGTGTCGATTGGCTTATCGGGGTCTCCGATCTACACCCGTACGGAGAATAAAATTCTGATCACGAAATCACATTTTCTGCGACGAGCACTGGGTTCACATCCTCGGAGTCCGGGTGGTAATCCTTGACACGCCGAGACGCTGAGAGTGTTCCGGGAGACTACTTCTGGTCACCGGGATCGGCAGGATCGAGGCCTCGATCGCGACTGTCGAAGGGTAGCATCGATTCCTCCACCGAGACGCGTCGAGATCGCGATCTCGTTCGAGCGAACACACACACACACACAGAAGCAAGCACGTCGAGAGAAATTCGATCCGGGCAGGTTGCCGCGTGCCCCGATACCTTGCCGAGTGCCAAAGACCGAAACAAACAAAGTCCGGCGAGTGACGGATGGAAGGAGAAAATAAAATGGCGGGAGAGAAAGAGGAGAATCGAAGATGCAGCGATGAGAAGAATAATGAGAGTGGGATGAGCAGAGAAAAGGGACGCGAGTGAGAAAGAGAGAAAAACCGGAAACGATTTGTTTACGTTTTCGGCAAAAGTTCCGGGAGGCTCGGAGTGGAGGATCGGTGCCGGTATCTCGCGCAAAACAGCGTCTCGGTTCGCGTAAACGTCGAAACTAAGGCGAAAGCGTGGGCCGAGCGACGGAAGCTCGAGCGTACGAAGACACGTGACTTTTCGGGAGCAAAATAGTGTGTCTCGTCGGGTGGTGCGCGGAGGCGCGGTACGCGGGAAAGAGCCGCGCGCGCCGTGAGCTCGAACATGGAGACCGGGTGCGCGCCGAGAGAACGAGAGGGAGAGAGAGAGAGCGAGATGAAGCTGCGATCGGGGAACGCGGATTGGAGGGAGAGAGCTTTCATCCCCGCGAGGCCACGCCCGTCAACCCTCGCCGGAGGAGCCCGCGCGTTACGGTTGGTCGGGTACCGCTCGGTCACGTGACCCGGCTGCGACCGAACGGCCACAAGGGATGCGATCGGGGGCCGGACTCCCGAGGCTCCAGCTAGCCCGCGAGCGCGCGGGGGGATGAGCAGCTCTCGACTCTTGAGCTCGCACGGTTGCTGGGGCGACCTCGCGAGAACGCCGCGGATAACTCGGTTATATCGCGGCTTTTCTCTCCCCCTCGGCCGCCAATTCACCGCCGGCCGGGCCTGCTTTCCCGACGCGCAACATTTTCTCGTTCTCGTCGGCTACGGCCGCGCGCAAAGCTTGCGAAATAAACTCCTCGCCAGCTGGTCTACCGCCAACAGTCCCGCGCGAAATCACGCGAATCTTCGAGGGAGGGAAATTTCTGTCTGTCCGTGTCTCTCTTTCTCTCTGTCGCTCTCACACCATCTCACCCTCAGCTGCGGCTCGTCGCGAGGCGTGCGAGCGAAAAGAAAGAGGGAAAACGCGCCCGAGAAGGAGACGGGTGAACCGGGTTGTCTCTCCGTACGTTTTTCTCCCTCATTCAACACGGGAGCTATATATCTGTATATAGCATTTATTCTCTCTCTATATATCGGAAAAGAGAATTCGACGGCGAAGCCGCGCGCACAGCCTCAATCCACTTCAGAAACAAGACGGACCGCCGCCGGGTAAAAAAATGAAAGTGAACTCCTGGCACGTTCCGAGCCCTCTCTCCCTCCCTCCCTCCCTCTCTTTATTTATTCCAGTCAGGAATCTAAGGGGATTTTCAACCCCGCTAGGATAACGAGCCAAGAATCTTTGATTCTTTAATCGCGATCTTTCCTTCCCGTTTTATATATGCCCTTATATCGATTGAATTTATACAACTTGGATCTTTTTCTCTCTTCTCTCTGGTTACATAGCTTTGCATTATATTTTGAGACATTTTTAAATGATGAGATTCCATATAGACAGACGAATGCATATATGAATGAAATATATGATTATTGCAGTTTATAATAACTTTTCTCGCACCTTTTTGTAAGAAAGTATCATATTTTATAAAATTAATCATTTAAAAAATTCATACTCTATTGTAATTATATTTATAGTGTAGTATTCATATATGTACGTGTCTTTTTTTTCAATCTTCACACTTTTTTTCGCGCTGAGAGAGGTGCAGATAAGAAGGTGCAAAACCGTAAGGTAGAACGCGAAGAGCAGAGAGGGAGGATCGGGCCCGGAAGGTGCGGTCAGCGATCGGAGATGGCGTCGGTGGGACCGCCGACGGGCCGCGAATCTCACAAGGGCCGGTTTACATTCGAGTGCATTCTCGTTATGCAAAGAATACTCACACAACGTATGCCATTCATATCGGTATACACGTTTTACACGAGAGTTGCCGTCTCGTTTCTTTTCCTCTTCGCTTCCCATTCACATCGTTCCTGTACGCGTTTCCCCCCCCCCTTCCCCCCATCTCTATCGTTCTTTCTCTCAACTTCGTACGACTTTTATATCTTCGATGCAACAAGGGCGTAACTGTCAGAATTCGCAGTCTCATTCTCGTTCGGTCTGACATTTATTTCCTTAAACGTTGAGATAAAATTGTTACGAGAGTATCCAAAGCCTTCTTTCCTTCTCTCTTTCTCTTCGGCTCTTTATTTTCTCGTATCGATCAGAGACACGAGATACATGGGATTTCCTCTCGTCTCTCCCCCCTCGTCGGGTTTTTTTTTCTTTCTGTCACCGGCGAACCAGGCAATCCACGAATGTTATTAAGAGATTGACTTACGCAACTCGGTGTTGTCTATCCGATACACTGGTCAAATATTCCACGTGTGACATACGGTCCGCAGTGTGAAGTCGAGTTTCTCGAGGGTTGATGGAGAAGAAAATAAAAGAGAGAACGGCGGGAAAGGATATCGCGGTGCGCTCTGCAAAGAATCCCAGAGCAGCCTTTCCTTCTTTTCCTCTACATCTTCTTTTTTTTTAGGAATAACGTGTGAAAAACACAACTGGAGATTGAAGTTGGAAGATATTGAACGAACGAAATTAATTAAATATTGAGAATGCAGAAGCGATGATATTTTTAAAAATATGAGAATTTGATAAATTGGTTGGTATTTTGTTCTTAAGCACGTGAAAAAATATTGTGCTAAATTTGAAATCGTTTTACTGAATTGGTTAAGAGTTATTAAATTATTTAAGCAATAAAAAATGTTAAAATTATTGTTAAAATACGCTCAAGTTGCCAATTGATAGTCAAACTAAGACTTCAAAAATTGGCAACATTTCAGCAAAAGTCAGAGTCTGGATTTTACGAATCAAATATCAAGAATTTACTTTTCGTTGGGATTGCCTGTCCCATACATCCTTAAAAAGGCTATTCTAATAAAAACATCAAACAAAATACAAATAATTACAGCAACATATTTATACGTAAATTTCGAGTGAAAAGGATGTACGTGCGTGCCACTTATTGTATTCTCGAAGCAACAGAGAGCGCGCTATCGAAAGAAATGCTGAATAAAAATAAAGGCAGAAAGTGGATAAAGTGAATAAAAAGATTGAAATAGTGGAAAGTCGAGAGAAGATTGAGCACACAAGTGATTTCAACAGAGGGAGAGGGAATGAAAGATAAATACGCGAAGAAAGAGAGAGAGAGAGAACAGACAGAGAGTGTGTGTGTAGATGAGAGAGGGACTTATTTGGCTCTCGAGTTGATTGCAAAGCTATCGTCTAGCGTTTATGCAAATGCCTAGAGCCGAACGTATACCTTAAACACACATACCTATTTCCGTCAACGCGTATCCAGTTATATAAAGTACTCTGTGCAAGAATATTACATTCAGCCTATATATCAAGTTCTATAGATAGAAATGATATAACGAGGTAGTAAATCTTCATAAAATGAATTTCCGTTCGATCTCATTGGCGAAACTGTCTCTCTCTCTCTTGCTCGCTCTCCCTTTCCGATTCTCCCGAGGCTTGTGCGTAGGACGTTCCAGGTATTCGAGCTATTATAAGTATACGAGATTCGCAAATACTCGTACGACACGTGTTAGAAAAATACTCGATATTTTTCGAGTCACGTCGCGCATGCTTCGTCCTTAAATTCAAAAAGATATCAATCTTACAAGATTAATTTTTTTTTAATGGGATAAATTTTTACATATTATATTATATTATTTATGAAAATGCATAATTTTCATTCGTTTACGTCTCTATTTTTGATAATAAAATATTTTCAGTTATGATGACGTTCAGAGTATTTTGTTCATAATTTTTTTAATAATTTTAATGTATGAGAAAATGTGTGAAGGTGATACCGAGAAAATGCAGCCCGAGCTGTTGACTTTGCGTGCGTCAACGAGAAAGATCGAAGAGTTCTGAGATCGAACAGGACGTATGCTAAATAGAAGGAATATGCCCTCGGCATTTTTTTTTCCTGATGCGTAATCAGAGAACGGGAGAAAACGGGAGAGGCTGAAAATGAGACTTTTGTCGTATTACAAGCTCGAATGGTAAGATTGAGCCAGGAATATTCGATGGGGGAAAAAATAAATAAGAGACTGATCTCGGTGAATGATGATTTGTTTCCTACGAGACATGACGGATGGGCTGTGCCTCGATATTTCGGGGTGAGCCATTTTTTTCTACAAGGACGCGGTCGAGAAAAAAATATGGCACCGTCGTTCATTTTTTTTTCGCACGACGATTATTCTTATTTTTATTCGCCACAATGATAAGTACGTTTCGAATAATAATTCGCGAGTCTTCCTTCGCCCAAAAACAAACTCGATAATAAAAAGATAAAAAGATAATAAAAAGATATACATAGGGATGGTCGAAATTTAAAAAAAAATTAATTTCTGCCAAACGGTACGATAAGCAGCTTTTAAATTCAAAGTAAAAAATTAAATATGCATTTAGTTTTAATAATAAATTTTGTTTCAGTGAAAAATCTTGATGAAATACATGTCAAATGTCATCGGACCACCTTAATCATCGTAATTTTCGATTAATTGTGAAAACACGAGAGGTCTCCAGTGAGAACGTTGGAGACGCGATATATTTTGTGGAAAAACAACGTTTTCCGCGCGAGAGAAAGACGAGGACGGACGAAATGCAGAAAGAAGGGAAAAAAGAATGGAAATGATGGATGTTAACGTCCGGAAGTTTTTTCCTCGTACTCGAGGCACGGAAAAAAATGATTACAGAAGTCGGTTATTACGGTGTGGTTAGTTCTCGTATTATAATTTGATACTCGTGTATACCCGCGGAGACACGGGGAGGGAGATGCAATTATAGTCTCGCTAATGTCTCTACGAGTGGCTCTTTCCATCCCTCTCTCTCTCTCTCTCTCTCTCTCTCTCTCGAGTGGCACAACATTTTCTCGCCGAAAGATTTAGTCGGCGACATTATATATTCGTCGTTGTAACGGTTAACGAGAAAAAAGAAATAGAGAGAGAGACAAAGAGGGAGAGAGAGAGAGAGGCAACGAAAAGGACGATAGAGATATTTGGATGAGAATGAGAGAATAAGATATACTATACATATATGTATATAAAGGATTATACGAGTGTAAGAGGGTGAGAAAAGGGAGAAAAAATGAGTAGCGAATTCGCGAGGAACGATAACTTACGAGATTTGATGTAAATAGAGCACTTACTTATTCGCCACCGTGGCACAAGTTAAAAATATCCCAGGCTTCCGAAGCTTTTGGGAGAGGAAAAGCGCCAAAAGACGTTCCTCGTTTCTTCCCGTTTCCCTTTCTCTCTCTCTCTCTCTCTTCTCCGCTTTTCGTTTCTCTCCTTCTCCTACTCCTACTCTTCTCTTTTTACTTCGCGTTTTTTTTTCTTTCCTGCGTCGTCGTTTTTTTTTCGTAATGAAAGCAATCAATTCAAGTCCCTGCGCCCTCTCGCGCTGCACAACCCCTCGGAGAGGGATAGAAAGCTCGAGGCCAACGTGTATACGATCTCGACAAGACCCCAAGAACGTTCTTAACCAGTCAACAAGACTGAGAGACTCCTTTTTGGACCCTCGCAATTTTATACACCGCTCCCACGACCGGCCGTACATTCGCTGTCAAAAAAAAGTTTCCACGACCTCTCCGTACCGCTTTCCTGCCTTTTTTATTTCTTGGTATACACACGACATTAGGACCTTCGCGTCTCGAGAGATCGTTCTTTCATTTCTTTTTTCAAAACACTTTGCCAACTTGTTATTTCCATCATTTTTGTTACAAAATATTATATTCGACCGGTATATCTGCTGTACAAACAGTCATTTATCAAATTTAGCAGATTAACTCTCTTAACGAGTTTAGAACACTCCTTATATTTAATTATGATTTAATTTTATTAAAAGCTTTGTTTTGGTTTCATCGCGTTTAAAATTTTAATCGAATGAACAATATAGTGATGAATAAGTCGGATAAAAAGTTGTATCGAAAAATGGGTGAAACAAAAAGTAGTGAAGAATTCGTTTATTTTGGGCGAGTCTGTAGAGCACTTTGTATCGAGAGTGGAAAGAGGAGAGAGGGTGGTTTGTTTCGAATCTCCGGGGGTTGGTTTCAAGACGCTACTTTTCTACGCTATACGTTCGGCTGTGCTCTATATAGAAGTACGGAATTCGAGTTAGTCGAGGTTCAGCGTTCCGAAGGAAAGAGTGAGTGTGCGAGAGAGAGAGAGAGTAAAGAGGAAGAAGAAGAAGAGAGAGGGAGAGGAAGGAGGAAGGCTTTCGGCCTTTTTAAAACAGTACTAAAGTATCGTTAATCTTGGCCAAAGGAGACTCTCACCTCCTCCCATCTCCATTTTATATATTTTCTTACACGGACGAGCTCGGTGGCTGAGCACGGACGTTTCCAGCCAAACTAGTTAGACACCAACACTCTTGATACAAAAATAAATCGCGACGAGAGCGACGATAGATCTCTCCGGGCTTCACTGCTCCCAGGTAATATCTCTTATCCGCCATATTAGCGTCTCCCTGCGCGCATATACGCTTTATTCCGAACCAAGGTAAAGAAATGTATCGTTGAAATCATCCTGAGTTGATTAGTCTCTCGGTTAATGGCAAAAATAAATACATCACTCATCATTTTTTTTTTGAATAAGAAGACTTTTCAAAATTATTGTCTCGACTGACGAGGAAAAAAAAATCAAAAATTTACTTTTTCCATCATTCGTTTTGAATAAAAGAGAATAAAATGTCAAAAAATAACTATATCGATTGAAAAAGTATGTCTCCAACTCGAAATGTGATTTCTGAAAATGATAAGAGTGGAAAATAAAAATATTTTCCCGAATAGGTCGTCACTCGAATCGTCTGTGGTTGCCAAACAATTTTTACTTCTGGTGCGCTCAAGAGTAATTAGTGCTCATGCATTTTTTTGCTCATAAAGTCCACATTTAAATGATTACACTCAAAAATTTATTATATTAACGATGTACTCTGGGAAAAAGGGGAATTTCAATCACAATCTGAATGAAAGATAAGCGACACAAAGAAAATAAATGTGAATTTAGCGAGCAGAATAACTCGAAACGAAATTAACAGAGACGAAAAGCCGCAAATTTGTGGCTACAACGAATGTAGATGAAAGGAAAATGAAAAAGATGAGGGAGGAGAGGGAAGGAGAGAGAGATTGTATGATGGAAAGGCGCATGAGAAATGACTGTTTTGCTTTTCATATACGTAAGCCGGTAGGTGTGTGTCTGGCAGAATTCGAGAGCGGCTCGTGCGCCCATAGGGAAATGCTAAATGTCAAACACTCAAGCAACCCTCATCCCATGGGAGATCGAAAGGCCACGAGATCATAATATTATCAAACTTCATCCCTCGGCTCATCCTCTCTCTGCATTTTACGCACACACACATTTATTTTTCACGTGTTTTACGTCGATATACGTCCATCTGGTTATTTATAAAATTTATGTATTTCCTTTTTTTTTCAACGAGAATCTGACAAAGTTCACTTGTCAATAAACGTGCTCGATATCGCCGAGGAAAGATTTATCCGATTAATCTGTAGCTCTCAACTATCAACCGCGCCGGCAGCCAAGTGACAAATGACTCGAGCTTTTCATCAATCCACGTGAAATGTGTATAGATGTAGCGCACACGCGATTACTTTTATTGCTTCCACTATCTCGGCGAAGAAACCATCGATCAGCTTGAAATTTATTCCTCGCGAAAAGGACGCGCCTGTGTCTAAGATTGATCCTTTTTTGCAAAGTTTTGAGAGAAAATAAACGCGAATGAGCACAAGTATAAAATATAGTGCGCACTCTCAATAGGGCCATCGAGGTGGAAGAGTTTTTCATGAAATTCGGGGCGCAATTCATGTTGAATAGGCTAAAAAAATATTTTTTGAATCAGTTTTTTCAATTTTTCAATATGAATTCTTGAATTTTGCCCCGAATAAGTAGCATTTTCGTTATCTACAGGAAATTTCTGATCGAATAGGCTCTTAAAATCGAGAAAAAAAAATTCAAAAATTTTTGCCAATTTTTTAAGGT
>JAPYYW010002040.1:0-25391 GCA_030522545.1 Cremastinae sp. A BG-2022a | reverse complement strand
ACAAATATGAAAAATAATTAACAACAAATAATTAATCAAATTCACGCACGAGGAGACAAAATCGTTGTCCTGGAAAAATTTGTCCTGAATGTGAATGAACAAATACGTATGGACGTCGTTTTTTTTTCAAATTTTCCAAAATAATTTAACAAATATGAAAAATAATTAACAAGTACGAAAAATATTTGAAGACGACAGAGTAATTTAAAAAACTGTAAAAAAAATTGAAAAAATGTATAAAATAATTAAACGAATATGAAAAAAATTCTAATAATTGAAAATAATTGGAAAATAAATGATAAATAATTGAAAAATACCGAAAAAAATGAATTAATTATGAAAATAATTGAAAAAAAATAGTTTCGAAATATTTAGAGGAGCGTTTTCAACGTTAAAAATCTCTTGGCACTAAAAATACGAACATTTCGACCGAAATGTCAAAATTGTAAGACACCCGATGATTGAATTAGGGGGCCAGGACGCGAGAAAAGAGTCTCGGGCCTTAAAAGGATAATTATTCGTAACGCTTTTCTCGTTACGTCCAATAAAAATTGTCGTTTCATCACGATTTTTCTTCCATCCGACATTTTTTTCCTCGCCGTATTTTCTCACTCTCCGTGTATATGATTTTACAATTCTCTCCCTCTCTCCCCCTCCCTCTTTACGAGGAAAATTACAAGACGCAAAGTCATAACAATGACGCGCTTAGATGAATTTGTCTCGGTTTGTTGAAAATGTGCCCTCCCCCGTGCAATCCGAATTTACCGAGCGTGACAGAACGGAAGCAAAAAAGAGAAAGACAGAGATAGAAAGAATAAAAAATGTAAAAAAAAAACATCGAAAAATAAGAATAATAAAAATATTCCTAAAAATTTTTCGTACAAATTTTTTTTTTTAATAGACCGAAATTTATGTATTACATGATCATGTATATTATGTACATGAATTACATAATATGTACATAATATACATATCATATACATATATACATATTATATTTATTTATGTACATAATCATACATTTTATGTACATGAATATGTGCATAATCATGCATATTTTGTACATGATTGTATATATATAATGATAAATAGTATATACGTGATTATATACATAATGATTAATATATTATATACATAGTAAAATGCATAATGATAATGTACAATAGTGTAATGTACAATATTGTATGCATAATGAAGTATATTACATGTACGATTATGTACAGATTTATGTACATAATCATGCACATTATATACAGTTTATTATTATGTGTACAGTAATACACATTATGTACATGTTTAGGTAAATAACCCTGCATATTATGTACGTAATAATGTACATAATCATGCATATGATGTACAGGAATTTACATAATTTAGTACAATATGTATATAACTTTACATAATTATGAGCATTTTGTACATAATTTTATACATAATAATGTACATTATATACATTATAATTATGTACATTACATTGTGTACATAATGTACATAATTTACATTACATTGTGTATATTATGTAGATGATTATGTAAATAAACCTGCATGGTATGTACGTATAATAATGTACATAATCATGCATATTATGTACAGGAATTTACATAATTATATACAATATATATATAACTTTACATAATTATGAGCATTGTGTACATGATTTTATACATAATAATGTACATTATGTACATAAAATTGTGTACATAATGTGTACATTATATACATAGTAATTATCTACATTATATTGTGTACATTAATGTACGTTACATCGTGTATATTATGTACATAATTATGTAAACAATTATGCATATTATGTACACTATTATATAAATGAGTATATACATAATATACAACAACAAATTTAAAAAAATAATAAATGAAAAACATAATAACAATGATATCGAAAAATAGCACAAAATGAATTTTTTGACGTTTACACTTTTCCACGAGTCTCTGGCTCCATTGTTCAACGTTTGGAGCGCAAGGTGAGGGATTATGTAACTCCGGAGAAGAGTGCAAGAATGAAAAAAAAAAAGAAGAGAGAGAGATCCATATCTGACGTTGGAATCGTCGGTCGCGACGAGCGAACAACGAGTAAAACTTCTGGAAACTCGCGCGTATATTCGCGACGTCTACAGGAGAATTCGCGGCTTTTCATTCGCGCGCCAACAGCCGGAGAGATTCGTCACCTTCCAAGAGCGAGAGAGAGTTCTATGTCACGCGCGATCTCTTCTCACCGTCGAATAACAAACGACGCTGGGAATGCACGGGTATCTGGGACTCCTCGCCGAACAATGGCACAGTCAAAATTATGGTCTTTATCATTTTTTTCCCTCCTTTTTTGTTGAATTTTCAAAGATTTTTATCGCGAAAACCACTTTTGAGGTTACCTCTCGGATGATTCTCGTCGGGGAATTTTTTAACTATTTTTACCGCAATGCGCAGGCAATTTCCGTACCAAATGGCACCGCAGCTCATGTCAAGAGTCAAATTTCACTCATGACGATTTTAACACACTTTTTGGGGGGATTCCCGGATACGGTTGAAAAATCGAATTAAAAGGGGCGATCTTCGAACGGACATTGCTCAGCTCTCCCTGGACAGAATTTAATTCAACAGGGGGGTTTTTTGTAGGTTTTTTCCCGACGAATCACGTGGTGTAAAAGTCAAATAGATAATTCTATTATTTACAAAATGGCGGCACTTTGAAAATGGACTCACTCGATGAGAGAAATTTTGACGTTCTTTTCATATTGCAGAAGCGTTATTCGATCGAAAATTTTTCTTTAATTATAGTGAAAATGGTAAAAAAATGTTTGAGTTTGAAAATAAAGGTCAAAAAAAGAAAAAATAATGTTATTGGAAAAGAATTTTTATCGGGGTAAAAAAGGAGTTGATCGGTAACGAGAAAAGATAGCGACGTTTTTAATCACTCGGAAAACCGGCATCAGAACGATATCCTATATAATTACGGTGCAACGACGAACGAGATAAGAACACCGTGCCCGTTTTCTAATCTATTTTCGAGGAGTTCGCCTCCCAGGCATCGAAGTTCAATTTTTTTTTAAATTGAATATCGAATATTAAAACAATAATTGACTGCAGCCTCTATTGTTCTTTCAACAATAAATTCTTAAGTACTCAGTTATTCAAAGAATACAATTACACAAAATTGAAAAAAAATGAAATATACTTGTACATCGAAAAAATCGAGAGTCATTTTAAATCTTTCTGGAAACAACAAAATTCTAAATTCGTGTGCTTAATTGAACTCTGACAATGAATTAAAAAATTTTTTTGAAATGCACGAATCAAAATTGAAATTGAAATTTCAATTTTTCAACGAATTGAAAGGTTCAATGAAATTCAATGGAAAAATACTAAATAATAATTGAAAATTTTTATTGCTCGAATAAAAGAATTATAGATAAAAATTCAAGTATTCGTACTTGAATGAAAATTGAAGAATGATAAGAATAATTGAATTTTTCAATTTAAAAAAAATCGCAATGGAATGGGAGGTGGAGTAGCGTAGAGTCGCCATATTGAGAGCCAAATGGGTGGATCCAGTGGCGAGGCCATTGTCGAGGAGACACACGACGTCGAGTCAATCGATTTTCGTATCGGGAGAGGAATAACACGTTCGGTGAAAGTTTTGAGCTACCGCGCGTCACGGAGCGGCCAATGAAAAGTGAGTAAGAAAAAAGTGGCCTCCGAGAACGTGTGCAGGACGAAATAAAAAGTCCTTGAAGAATGAAAATAATAATAATAATAATAAAATGCATTTTTTTGAATAAAATTATTCGAAAAATTGAAAAAATTGATATTTCAAATAGCAATTGACCAAGTTCGAAATAAAAATCACTACTTTGAATAAAGTACATCATTTTAAAAAATAATAATTCAATTTTTTAATCAACTTTTTCGATAAAGTAAGGAAAAGTTGAAATTTTAAATAATAGTACATTCCTGAAAGAATTGAACAAAAGTAGAAAAATAACGGAAAATGCTTGTATTCGCTATGAGAATGTATCAAAAGTATAACAATTGGAATCGTCTGGAATCCATTGAAAAATCATTTCGAAAAATAATTAAAATTGCTTTAACATAAGTAAAAAAATGAAACAATTGAAAACGCAATTGAAGATTTAATTGAAAAAATTCTACAAAAACTAATCAAAGCGAGTGAACGTAATACCAAAAGATTGAGCAATAATTCAAAAATCAAAAAAAAATTTCAAAAATCTACATTCAATAAAAAATTTTTAGAAACCTTCTAAAAATTGACATACATGTACATACGAAGGTAAAGAAAGTTTATGAAAAATTTTAACAAAATATGCAATAAAAACGATACGATGACCATATCACCTTAAGGATGTAAAAAAGTTGTTAAAATTGTAAAAAAAATGGAAAAACGCGATAAAATAAGGAAAAGACGAGATCGATCGAAATTTGGCAAAAAAGTGCATTGAATAAAAAATTCGTTCCTCGAAATTCGTCGTCGTAAGGAAGTGTTTTGGGCCAGGTCGATAAATTCCGGACGAGAACGGCAGGCGCGACAGACGAGAAGCGTGGAAAAGGAAAAGTCGGAAGGGCGAGACATACCGAGCGGCGATGCGTAAGGGAACCGAGCGTGTCCGGAATCGGCGACCGGATTATGGAAATATCGAAACGGGGCGCGTTACCTCTCTCTTTCTCTTTCTCTCTCTCTTTCTCGCTCTCGCGACCACGAACAAATACGGAACCGACCCACAGAAGCGCTTTTCGAGCTAATTTATTCTCTCTCTCCCATTGTTATTCTACCGTGAAAACGCCCGGTGTCGTTATCTTTTATTGATGATAATTTCTTCCATTAAACGCCGAGCCGTCACCTTCCATTTCTCTTTCGATTTTACACGAATCGCCCTCTTTTGTTTCCTTTCTTCACTATACACTGTACCTTTTTTTTACCAATGATTCGAGAGTCGTTGAGCGTTCGTAGCGCCACGTGGCCGATACACGAACTATGTATATATAGTTTATTTTGTTTATGATTATTTAAGTCGATGGGCGTGAATTATTGAGATGCGAGTTCTCGAAGGGGTACGTTCAACTCGGAGGATTCGATATCGGCTATTAGCTTTCACTAAAATTTATTATCTCGCTCGTAATCGTGTGACGAAAATTCGAGGTGGACGTCGTGACGCTTGCAACGTCAAGAAATAACCTCAAAACTTTCCTCTGCTAATTTCTCTTGGAACAAATGGACTTTAGCTGTTCAAAAGATGTGAAAATATTTGTTCAATAGTAATAATATGTTTTCTGATCAGACTTTTGTAAAACTTTGTTATTTTAATTGTAATAAAATTTAGAAAACGCGAAGTGACACATGTCACGTCAAAAAATGACTTAAAAATTCACTTTCATCAATTTTTGTCTTAACAAAATGTCTTTTAAATTTATAAAAGAACCAAAAAAAAAGACTGCAATCCAGTTGGGAAAACGTCATACACATTTTTTGCGAAAAAATACGAATAAATAATGAAAATAATTGATTTTAAGTACTTTTACAGTCAAGTTACAGGTGAATCGACTCAAAGGTGAGTTTGTATCAAAAACTGGATACAAATTTTTTACAAAAGTACTCTTATTATTACTAGCAATCTAAAAAAAATGTGTATATAAATAATATATATGCATGCAATATATATAGACAACGGTCGACCAAAATGTCATTGCCTGACGTCGGTTGCATTAGCTCGTGGAGAGCCTGCGTCCCGAGTGTCCTTTAAGTGCTGACTCGATAATTACAGGCATTTGTGCCCAGAAACGAAAAAAAATGGCCACTCCTGGACTTTTAGTCCATTTTTATATTTTTTTTTCGAAAAAAGATGGAAAAAAAGAGAAAAAAAAACGAACGAAAGACTCGTAGACGGAAGTACACGTCGGGAATTATATTGCTCGTAATTACAAAGTCAAAAACATCTGTCACGGAAAATTTGCCATTAGTCATTCTCGAACGTACGATTCCTCTGTTTTTCATCGTCTCTCTCGATTTTTTCCCCTCGATATTCCAGTTTATCGCCATTTTACGAAATTCGTAGAAACCGTACTTTAAAAAGAAGAAGAAAAAAAACAATAAATTCCTCGTATCTAACTTTTTATTGATATTTTTTCTGATCTGTTCTTCTTTTGTTTATTTTTTACCATTCTTTCGTTTTTTAAATTATTACCATTATTGTTGTTATAATTTAATATTTATACAACTATACTTAGAGAAAAGTACGATATATTTTACCATAAATAAAATAAAAACAATTTAAAAAAAAATATTGAAAAAATGTTAGAAATGAAAAATGTGTATTTTTTTTAAAATGATCATTTTTGCAACGAATCTTTCATACTTGCTTTCCAGATACGTTTTCAAAATTATTTTCCGATGCATTAATTAACTTTTCTTTACTTCAATATTACTTATTATTACAATATTAATATTATTAATATTATATTATATAATATAATATATAATATAATATTATATAATATAATATAATATTATATAATACAATATTAATACAATATACAATATACAATATTACAATATTTCTTTACTTCAATATTATTTTTAAATGCTCTTCATCTTTTCACGCTGCTCAATTTTAATCAATTTGTATATAATAATCATTATTTCGAATGATCTCGTCACTCGTAAGAATGAAAAAAAAATGAAAATAAAAAAAAAATTGAAATTTTTATCCATATGTAAGGACACGCACAAGAGCGCTGGAATACAGTGCCGACGCGCGAATCGTAGTATGGAATCGTATCAACGAATCCTGTTTTCACGGATGTGAACACCCGGTATGCGCCAAAGGAGAAACGAACAGAAATGTATCGCGCTCGCACAATGCACAAGTTTTCCACGTGCATTCGTTCATTCATTATTATCGTTTTTATTATTACCATTAATATTATTTTATTATTATGTTTATTGATTTTTTAAAAAAGTATGTACAAGTATTTTTTAACAATTTCTTTTGCTGTGTATATAGATGATTTGTTAGTAAATTTTATCATAAAGTGACAATTTTATTAATTTATTTATGCAATTAAGTAATACTTTTCTCACGTAGTTAATTATATTTAGTTGGATAATATAGTACTTTATATAATGAATAATATTAAATATATAAGTAATTTAATATATATTATATATATAAGTATACTATTTTTTTTGACGAAATGAATTGATGAATGGTGACAAATGAGAAAAACATAATAATTTGTATGCGATAAGCTTTTTTTAAACTCACGTTGCAGAAAAATTCAAATACGTAACTGAAATTTTAATAATTTTAATCAAAGGCGCACGACCATTTTTATTTAACACTCATTAAATTTTATAATAAATTTTAAACGAAATTATTGAAAAGACGATACTTTTTTATAGACACTTTTGAAATGCATAAAATAATGAAATGAAAAGTAAAATTTCGCTTAAATTGTATATTTATAAAATTTAAGTTTTATGTATTTTATTACTTATGATATATATTGTATTTGTGTATTTTATTCAATGTATATTATATATAATATATTACACTATATTATATAGTAATATAATACACTATATTATATAATAATATAATACACTATATTATATAATAATATAATACAATATATTATGTATTATATAATTGTTATTATATAATATATATTGTATATAATATATAAAATACTGTACGTAATTATATATTTTTCTCTGCTGTATACGCATTTGTTTTTTAAAAATACTATTTTTTTTCTCTCTTTCTCTCCCTGTTTCTCTAAATGAATGAATGAACGAATTTTTTCTTTCAGATACCAAAATAATGCAAATTACATCATCGTAATCCAAAAAGTGTGAAAAAATGACTAGTCACAGGGCTCTCGGTTGATTTCGGGTTGTCGACGGGCTAAATATATATCGAGCTCTCTCTCTCTCTCGTGTATAATTTAATTATAAGTATATTAAATCACATTGTAAGTTCAATTTGTAACTTTATTTTCTTGAATTACCTAAGGATTAGTTTCCAAGGCATAATAAATTGTTCATTCATTCATTCATTCTCTCTCTGTATTTTCTTATTTTATTTGCCCCATGATTTTTTACCAAGGCAAAATAAATCTCTCTCTCTCTCTCTCTCTCTCTCTCTCTCTCTCTCTCTTTCTCTCTCGGTTCGTTTAATTCGGCGATGAGCCGGGAGAGACAGAAGCTCGCGCAGAGAGCAGAGAAACACTCGTATACGCGTCGTCTCCCGTCGACGGTGTAACAAAAGCCATTAGCATAATTCGTCGCGCGCTCCAGAGAGCACACGATGACACACGCCTCTCTCTCTCTCTCTCTCTCTCTCTCTCTCTCTCTCTCTCTCGTCATGCTAATTACTAATTAGGATTTAGATTTAACGAGCGCCAAGGGTTATCACGTGTACACGCGCGCGCTCTCCGCGCTCACAAATGTTTACATTATTATGCCCGCCATTAGCGATACGATCTTGTCGTAGATCAGTGTGCGCTCTCCGAGCCTTTATTTCTATAAATCATCGCCCCGTTTATACATATCGAGCATTCGCTCATTTTTTTTTATATACTTTTTTTCTTGCTCTTTTTGTTTCGCCACTTGAAGAGCAAATCACTTTATTATTATTTATTTATTTATTTATTTTTTAAAAATAAAATCGTGACTTGTGAATTTTTCGTTATAATTTCACCAATTCAAAGATACATATTTGAGCTCAAAGTTTGATAAATTAGAAAACAATTTTTTTTGCATTATTTTATAATTCAGTAAATAATAAGCATAATAAAATGAGTAATACTTTTTTTTTGTAGGAAATTGAACGCTCTACAAAAACGTTCTCTTGTAATTTTTTCGTTAATTTCATTATTTCTATAAGATATTTGAGGTCAAGGTTGGAAAAAATGAAAAAATCATTATTTTTGTATCATAAATAACTAAGTAGGAAGTAGAATAAAATGGGCAATATATTTTTTTTGTAAGAAATTAACTGATCTTCAAAAATGGTCTCTTGTGTTATGTGGATTAGATAAAGGGTCAAGAAGATATTCGTATCTAAAGCTCAATGTTAAAATTTCATGAAAATGCATTAAAACAGATTAATATTGAACTGTAGACACGAATTTTACAAATTTTTTTTTATCGAAAGTATGCCTTCAAAAGTTGGCAACATTTTTTGAATATTTTTTTTTTTCAATTTTAAGAGCTTTTTTGATTGGAAATTTTCTGTACATAACGAAAATGCTCCGGGGCGCAATCCATAAGATTTCATATTGAAAAATTGACAAAAAACTGATCCAATATTGTTTTTTAAGTTGATTTTTCAAAAAAATATATATATTTTTTATATACTATATAAATTGGATTGATTTATCATAATTTTCGATTACTCCACGATTTTAAAAAATGAACCACTTGGACCTTTTTTTTTCTTCCTCGAGCTACCAGGAATCCTTCCTTCGTGATTTTTCCATAATTCAATAGAGAATTAGTATCGCGTTACCTCGCGTGCCAGACGCGAATCGCGGAATCTATTGCCGCTGGGCACGAGATACACCGAAATCGTTTCGACGCCCGCGAGCAAATAGCATTTTAAGGCATCTTTATATATTTACATCTCAATATAATATACTGAAACGTTTCAACCATAACACTGTACGAATAAATATTTTCATACTCCATATTCAATATTTTAATTTTTCAATTTATTAAGTATTGAAATAAATAATTAAATGAATAATTAGCTAAATAGATAAGTAAGAAAATAAGTTAATTTATTAATTTAATTACTTATTTACTTATTTGAACGCATTTGAATGAGTTTGAATTAATTTAATTAATTAATTAATAAGTAAATAAACAAATAAGTAAATAGGTAAGAAAATAAGTAAATTTATTTATTTATTTACTTATTTATTGATTTGAATGCATTTGAATGAGTTTGAATTAATTTAATTAATTTAATTAATTAATTAATAAGTAAATAAACAAATAAATAAATAAGTAGATAAATAAATAAGTAAGAAAATAATTTATTAATTTATTTACTTATTTATTTATTTATTTGAATGGATTTGAATGAGTTTGAATGAATTTAATTATATATAATTTAATTATTAAATTAATAAGTAAATAAACAAATAAATAAATAAGTAAGAAAATAAGTAAATTTATTTATTTATTTACTTATTTACCTATTTAAATGAGTTTGAATTAATTTAATTAATTAATTAAAAAGTAAATTAATAAATAAGTAAGTAAATATTTTAATAAATAAATTAATAAATATTTGGAGCGTATATGTGAGAGTGATGTATGTAAAAAAAATTTTATGAAATAGGGAAAAAATGGATGATTTTTGTTGATTTTGTTCGCGAGAGAGCGAGATGAGACAATATAATAATAAAAAAGAAAAGAAAAGATTGACGAGTCCGGGGAGAGCGACGAGCTGATTCCCCCGTCCTGATTTTTGGCGAGGGAACCTCCCACCTCGTCATCCAGTTACGAGTTTTAATGCGTTTTACGGCCCCGGCTACAAAACCCATTAAAGGAGCCACGAGAATAATATTTTCTCTCCGGGAATCCCCTACCATCCTCCTCGCTCCCGCGAATTTATATTCTCAGAACTTTTCACTCTTTATTGTACACATTTCGCTCTTCTTCGCAACACGTTTTTTTTCAATTAATCCGCTATTTTTACCATTTTTAATTTTTTTATAATATAAGAACATTTTCACTTGTTTAGAGCTCTTCGCGTCCGTTTCTGCGATTGTTTATTTTTATTTTTATTGTTTGTTAATTTTTATTTTGTAGTTTGTTATTAAAAAATGATTTTTGATTAGAAATACAATGATTTTTTAATTTTAAAAAATTAATTTTTCGATCTTGAGAATCTATTTGATCAAAAAGTCAAAATATCGATTCGAAAATCAGTTTTTTTGTCTTTATTCTCTTCTTCGATCATTTTTATTTTCCTAAAACCCTTTTTGATTTACTTTTGTTTATAATTATACACGTCGTTGTACTTTTATTCCATTAAATTTGACATTCATTCATATTTAGATTATTCATATTATATATATGGTTTAACATTTTTTTGTAATTTCATTACATAATATTTTTTTCTATTAAATTTTATTTACTTTTATACAAACTAATGTTGTGTAAGGTACAAAAATTTGACAAACAAAACGTCAAATACTATACTAAATTTTATTATTATTATTATTTTTAATTTTACTTATCGATATCATTTTTATTATAGAAATTAAAAAAATTGTAAAATCGAATATGTGTATGTTAGAACGAAGAAAAGGTAAAAAATAATAAGGTCGGACGAGTTTTGTGCGCGAGACGAGACACTCGGGAGTATTTAGATTCATTTAATATATTGTTTAAATTTTTTTTGTAATTTCATTATGTAATATTTGTTATCAATTAAATTTTATTTACTTTTATACAGACTATAATGACATACATTTAACTGAAATTTATCGAAACTGTGCAAAAAATTGACAAATAAACTAAATTTTATCATTTTTTTTTCAAATTTTATTGATCGATATAATTTTTATTATAGAAATAAAAAAAATTGTAAAATCGAATATATGTATGTTAGAGGTTATATACGAAGAAAAGGTAAAAAATAAAAAGGTCGGACGAGTTTTGTGCGCGAGACGAGACACTCGGGAGACGGGCGATTACCCGCAGCGCGCGGGTCGATCCGGTGAAAATTCTCAATTAAAGCCGCCACCGTGTCACGCGATGCGAAAAATATTTTTCTCAAGACGCGCCCGTTCTGCGGGCACCTGCACACGATGCCCCGCCCCGTCAAATGAAAAATCATCCAATAATAATAAAATTAACCCGAGCAAAAATCAAACTCGACGACAATTATTTAAAAAAAAAATGAAAATTTTTATTCCTCTCGTTATCTTATTTTCGATCGAACAATGATTATTTTTTTATTAATCAAAAAACCGGATAATAATTTTATTTATTTAATTAATTAATTAATTTTAATTATTTTATTTATTTAGTTACACAATTTAGTAAAATTAATTACCTGAGTGAATTCTTAATTTTAATAACATCAAATTTTACTTAGAGTACTTTTATTTATCCATTTATTTATCGAAGTCATATTTAAAAAATAATTTGGTATTAAAATATTGATTTAGTAATAAGTAAATATTCATATTTAAGCAAAACTTTAAATGATACTTTATATAAAAATATATGTATTTTAATCAAGATTTTTATTTTAATCGCAATAAAAATTGATTAAACATAAATAATTATAAATTAAACTAAACCAACTTAAATTTTAAATAATTTTAACATAATAAGTTTTATTTAATTCTTTTTTTTTCAAATTACTTGGTTACTGTGAATTTTTATTATTATTTTTTTTACATTTTTTTATTTATTTATGAATGAATATATGAACTTTTATTCGTTCGATTTATTTCTTTCTGTTCGTCTTCGTGAATAAAAGCGTGTAACGAGCGGGAAAAATGATGTATTCCAAAATAATTCAATGTGCGTTCATTGTCGGTCTTCGTGTAAATTTAATTGGACGCGGACGAGACGCATCAATAATTCATCGCAACGACACGTGGCTCGTACCGTGATCTCGGCGAGCGATAATAAGACGCCGAGAAAGAGGCGAACGACACATGTTTTGAAAATCATCATTGTTTACATTATAAGCAAAAATAATATGAAAAAATACAGAAAATCCATTTTTTTCAATTTTTTTTCATTTTTTTACGAAATTTAACGAAATTTTGACGAATTTAGTAAAATTTTAATAAACTTTACGAAATTTTAATAAATTTTTAGAATTTTAAAGAATTTACTAATTTTAACGATATATTAATGAAATTTCAAAGAATTGAATTTTAATGCGAATAAATTAATTTGTCTAAAAAATATATCAATGAAAAAAAAAATTATAATTAAAATTACTTTCGTAATTCGAAAAAATATACTTTATAATTTAAAAAAAAATTGAGTGTACGACCATTCATACGATTTTAAATTAATTTCAAGAAAAAAAAAAGAAAAAAAAACGATGAAGAGGAATGAGGAATCGATCTCTGGGAATTTGTGACGTAGTCGACGAAGAATTCGATTCCATGATCTTTAATTGAAAGAAAAAAAAAGAAGAAAAAAAGAATAAAAGAGGAAAGGAGAGAAAAACTGTCGCGACAGTTGCGTAGAAGAAGAATCGATGCGAAAAATTCTCAAGACGTTGGAATAATTGAATTGCGGTGAAAAATTGATAAAAGAAAAAAAATTTTCAATTTCAAACTATATACCTTAAAAAATTTTTGGAAGTACTAAAAACAGAATAAAAATTCATCTATATACATAAATATGATGAAAAATGAAAGTGACGAAAAATGTAGCAATCCCAGAAACACAGATCGTAAAATAAATATAAACTGTCGAAATAAACAATAAAATAGGCATTATATATATATATAATACACGTAATATATATTTATGTAAACACGAGTTTTTGATGTATGACTGAACATTCATTTATTTGAATAAATTCATTTTTTTCTCTCGTTCGTGTGTTCATTAATTTTTTATTTCTTTTGATTTTCTTTTAATTCTTTAAAAGAAATTATATATAATTATTATAATATTATAGCATTATATATATATAATATATATAATATATATTTATATAAACACGATTTTTTGATGCATGACTGGACATTCATTTATTCGGATAAATTTTTTTTCCTCGTTCGTGTGTTAATTAATTTTTTATTTCTTTTGATTTTCTTTTAATTCTTTGAAAGAAATTATATTTATGTATAATTATTATTATATTATAGCATTATATATATATAATATATGTAATATATATTTATGTAAACACGAGTTTTTGATGTATGACTGGACATTCATTTATTCGAATAAATTCATTTTTTTTCCTCGTTCGTGTGTTAATTAATTTTTTATTTCTTTTGATTTTCTTTTAATTCTTTAAAAGAAATTATATTTATATAAAATTATTATTATATTATAACATTATATGTTTATAATATATGTAATATATATTTATGTAAACACGAGTTTTTGATGTATGACTGGACATTCATTTATTCGAATAAATTCATTTTTTTTTCCTCGTTCGTGTGTTAATTAATTTTTTATTTCTTTTGATTTTCTTTTAATTCTTTGGAGAGCGACAAAGCGAGCACTGGAGTAACTGGATTAACGCGGACGCCCGGCCGCTTGTAAAGGATATGTTTTATCGTTATTTCATTCGGGCGAGTTGTCTCGCGGCACGCGTCCAATCCGGTGTGGAAATCGATCTGCTCGCGAGACCAAAAAAACCACAATTTACGAAAGAAAAAGTATGCGAACATA
This sequence comes from Cremastinae sp. A BG-2022a, assembly GCA_030522545.1. Classification (NCBI taxonomy): domain Eukaryota; kingdom Metazoa; phylum Arthropoda; class Insecta; order Hymenoptera; family Ichneumonidae; species Cremastinae sp. A BG-2022a. The sequence goes on along the minus strand of JAPYYW010002040.1, from coordinate 10,963 downwards.
TTAAATAAATAAAAAAATTAATAACGAAACGTATAATTTAAAATTTGTATTAATAAAAATTTAATAAAAGCAAAAATAATTAAAATTTGTTTTCAAATTTATGAAAAAGTTACGAGACACGTGATAAACCAGCAAAAAAAAAGAATAACAAAACGTAATAATAAAATGAAATATAATGAATACATTTTTTTTTAATTTAGTAAATAAATTTAATAATTAGATATTGTATTTAATAAATAAATGGGTAAACGAATAACGAAGAAAATAAATAAAAAATAAACGAACGATAAGAGATAAGTGAAATATACTTGAATGTTGATAAATATTTATAAATATTTATTGACGATGATAAAAATAATTTTAAAATTTAAACTATATGCATATAAATATGCAAAAAAACTTTGTTTTACGTGCTTATGTGAGAGATAAAAAAAAGAAAACGAACTTGAAAATAAAAATATGTTGGCATTCTGATTTATAATGCGATTTTGTGGTCGTTTTTCCTCGGCGTCGCGTTACCCGAGTTGGCAACCCCCTCGGGCCTCGATCTCGCGATCTACGCCGACGTCAGCGACGATAAATATCGCAATTTATCCCCCGATTTCGTCACAAGAGCCGACCATTTTTTTCCCCTTTCATTCTTTGTTCTTCATTTGCTTGCCTTTCACCATTTCTACTATCACTTTTTCAATATTTATTCATTTTAAAATTAATTTATTTTAACATTAGTTTGTTTTAAAATTAATTTATTTTAAAATTAATTAATTTTAAAATAAATTTATTTTAAAATTAATTTATTTTAAAATTAATCTATTTTAAAATTAATTTATTTTAAAAGTAATTTATTTGTTAAATAAAATAATTATTAACATTCTTTTCCAAATGTTAATTTGGAAAACAGTTTTTGGAAAACATTACATATAATTTTTTATATACATTTATTTAACATACATATTTACGTTATTAAATGTAAATTTTACTTTGTAAAAATTAAAAAAAAAATAACAGTACGAAATTTAAAAAATTCATTTTTAAATAATTTAAATTAATTTAGTGTAAAGATTTATGAGGTGAAATTCTTGTTAAATAATACCTAAAAGGAATAATATCAAATTCTTCTTGCTGGATAAAAAAATTTTTTTCAATAAATCAGAGGAAAATATATGGATTTCAATATAATATTTAGAATTATTAGATTATAATTGAGAGTATTTAAGGGTCGAGTTTGTGATAAAAAAGTATAAAAAATATTGCTTATTTTTCAACGTGACACGTCGATTTAATGCTTTTTGTTTTCAGTATCTCGTTCACTTTCATAAATTTGTGAATAACGTGAGATCTTAATGGCAGGATCACGTGTTACGATTCTCGTAATGAACGTGTAATTTTTTCCACGCGAAGAAAGTAAAAAAGAGAGAGAAAGAAAGAGAGAAAAAAATACAGTGGTGAAGCAGATATTGAAAATCTTCGACAACAATTTATAATTATTTTCTTCCACGTGCTTCAAAAATATTTTTAAAAATTTAACTATATACATTTGTCATTTTTATTTTAAAAAACCATGTAGTAAAAAATGTAAGAAAATGTCATATAAAGTAATAGAGTTAAATTAAATTAAATTTTAAATAAAGTTTAGAATTATGTATAGAACTAAAAATAAAAATAATAATATTTAAAATGATAAAGATAACAATAAAAATATTCAAAAAAATTCAAAAATCAATTAAAACTTTCAAAAATAGCAATAGAAACATTTAAAATATTTTTAAAAACCATTGAAAATTATAAAAATAACAATAAAAATACTCAAAACATTTCAAAAATCAATTGAAATTTAAAAAAATAGCGACAGAAACATTAAAAATATTTTTAAAAATCATTAAGAATAATAAAAACAACAATAAATATATTTAAAGTTAAATTAATATTAATTAATAAATAATGAATTTAAGAGAAAATAAACCGATGTTCGTAAAAATTATTTTTTTTTCATTTCGTTCGAGTCAATTGACATAAATTTGACAGTAAATATTAAAAAAAAAAAACAAAAATGAAGGAAGAATAAAAGCTGAATAAGAGATTGAATGTGAAAAAAATGAAAATGAAACGGCGGAGAAAAGTCGAATTGAAAATTGCGCGTGACCGAGAGACCGGAGGGAAAAATGTTGGAGGATAAGCTACCGTTTCTCCCGCGGTGGACAATAATTTACGCTGCTGTCTCATAAACGTACATTTAGCGAATAAAGAGCGAAGAGACAAGACCGTTAAGCCGCGCTGAGAGTTTTACGACTTGCCGATATACTATATGTATCTCGCGCTCACTATAAAGAAATGTCTATTCGCGAGGCAACGATGAACGACGACCAGAGTAAAAAATCGAATAAACATTTTAAAAAAAAATCCATTTATATATAGAAATACAGAAAAAGAGAGAGAAAATAATTTTATACAAACAAATTAATTAATTAATTAACAAATGAATAAATAAATGAATAAATAAACAAATTAATAAATAAACGAATAAAGAAACAAATTAATAAATAAATGAATAAATAAATAAATAAATAAGGAAAGTAAAATGTAATTGTATCTTTTTATAAATCTCTCTAGAGACAGAAATCGACAGAAAATCGAATAAACATTTTTAAAAAATCCATTTATATATTGAAATACAGAAAAAGAGAGAGAAAATAATTGTATACAAACAAATAAACAAATAAATAAATAAATAGACAAATAAATAAATGAATAAATAAATAAGTAAAGTAAAATGTAATTATATCTTTTTATAAATCTCTCTTGAGAAATGTGTACGAACATTGCAGAATGAAAATAGATTCGTAGATAGACAGATAGATTTATATATATAATATATATGGAAAAACAGAAAAAGAGAGAGAAAACAATTTTATACAAATAAATAAATAAATAAATAAATAAGTATAGTAAAATGCAATTATCTATTTGCATATAGATATCTCTTGAGAAATGTGTATGAACATTGCAGAATGAAAATAGATTCGTATATATAACAGCTATAGAAAATAAATTACGAACGAGCTGTTGAAAAAAGAGCTGAGTGAATTAAGAGTACACTGAATTAAAAGAGTATTAAATCTCTGAATTTAAAATGGTTATAAAGTAAGTTATTTTCAATGATAGATGTAGCATATAAATATTGTTTAAATAAAGATAAATTAACTTATTTACCCCGTGTACCTTTTTTTTATTTTATATTTCATTATATTTTAGTTTGTTTTATTCCACTTGAATCCATTTTATTTTATATATTTTATCTTCTAGTTGTTTTATCTATAAGTTAGTTTTATCTTTGTCATAATTTTATTTCAACTTTATGTTTAGTTTGCTTTATTTTATCTGTATCTTGGTTTTATGTAACTTATTGTGTAGTTTTTTTTTAAATTTTATTTTATCTTAATCTTCTAGTTATTTTATTTTTAAGTCAATATTATCTTATACTTTATCTATTCATTTTTTAAATATTATTTCATCTATATTCTGATTTTATTTTATCTTTCTTCATTTTATTTTATCGTTATGTTTTTTTAATTTGTCTTTATCTTGATTTTATGTTTATATTTACGCTTATGTTCATTCAATTTAAATTTATTTTATTTTATTTTATAGAATTATTTTTCTATTTTGTTGTAATTTGCCCATGATAGCATACGAAAAGTCATAAATATACTAATCTGTATCTCTCTCTCTCTCTACTTTTGCTACTCTCTCCTACTTTTTATTATTTTTATGTTATATTTATATTTATTTACTAATATTTATTTTATTATTTATATTTATATTTATTTATTTATATTTATTCTATTTTTGCCTTATCCTTCTTAAACTGTACTATATACTGAATATCGTACCCAATGTAATTTTTGTTTGCTCATGAATAATTCCATAGAAAATAATAATAAATCAAATTAAAAAATAAAAAAAATCTTTGTTATCAGAATTGAGTCGTATCGAGAGACTCGCCATTGAATGAGCATATAGTACGAGAAATGAATTTATTATATTAATTTATTTATATTTATTCTATTTTTGCCTTATCCTTCTTAAACTGTACTATATACTGAATATATTGTACTCAATGTAATTTTTGTTTGCCCATGAATACTTCCACAGAAAACAATAATAAGTCAAATTTAAAAAATTAAAAAATAAAAAAATCTTTGTTATCAGGATTGAGTCGTATCGAGAGACTCGCCATTGAATGGGCATAGTGCGAGAAGTGAATTTATTATATTAATTTATTTATATTTATTCTATTTTTGCCTTATCCTTCTTAAACTGTACTATATACTGAATATTGTACTCAATGTAATTTTTGTTTGCCCATGAATACTTCCACAGAAAACAATAATAAGTCAAATTTAAAAAAATAAAAAATAAAAAAAATCTTTGTTATCAGGATTGAGTCGTATCGAGAGACTCGCCATTGAATGAGCATATAGTACGAGAAATGAATTTATTATATTTATTTATTTATATTTATTCTATTTTTGCCTTATCCTTCTTAAACTGTACTATATACTGAATATCGTACCCAATGTAATTTTTGTTTGCCCCTGTGTACTTCCATAGAAAATAATAATAAATCAAATTAAAAAATTAAAACAATCTTTGTTATCAGGATTGAGTCGTATCAAGAGACTCGCCATTGAATGGGCATAGTGCGAGAAGTGTCTAGTCGTAAAGAGTTTCACCGACGTCTCTTCTCCTCATTTCTCTCTCTCTTTCCCTCTCTCCCTTTTATTTTCTTTTTCTCCTGATGCCTTTTTTTCGTAAGGAGAGAAAGAGAGGTTCGGGGCCACGCGTTTATTATTGATGACGTTGCGTGACGTCCCAGGCGCCGAGAAAATAGTACAAGACCAGAGAGAGAGAGAGAGAGAGAGAGAAAGAGAGAAAGAGAGAAAAGAAGCTCTCATCATCAGCCACAGGTGGTTCCCACAGAATTTCTCGCGCCTTTCCCCCGTTTATACGTATGCACTTTTTTTGTTATTATTATTTATTCACCTTCTTACTCCATGCATTCGTCTACATATTATTTTTTTTCTCCCTCCTCTTCCAGTTTTCTTTTTGACTCGAGCCTTTTTGTACACATAATTTTTTTTAGATAAATAGTGAACTATAATTTTTTTTTATTTATTACTCACTATAGTTTTTTTTTTTCATTTTGGTCCATAGTTTTCTTTTTTACACGAGCCTTTTTGCATACATAATTCATTTTTAATACATAGTGAATTATTTTTTTTAAATTTACTAATTACTATATTTTTCTTTTCTTTTCATTTTCGTCCATAGTTTTCTTTTTGACTCTAGCCTTTTTGTACACATAATTTTTTTTACACATAGTGAACTGTTGTTTTTAAATTTATTACTCACTATATAATTTTCTTTTTTTTTCATTTTAGTCCATATAGTTTTCTTTTTGACTCATGGTTTTTGGACATATAATATACTTTTTTTTTACTCAATAGTTTATTTTTTAATTTCAGTCAATTTCAAAGTTATTTATTTAATATTTCTTTATTAATTTGATTTATTAATGAATAAAGATAATAATATTTTTAATATTTATTATAAATATTATCTATTTCTAAAATTTTAACCAAATATTTAATTTTTTATTTTTAATTAAATACCTAGATCTCGTTGAAATATTATTTCCATTTATTGGACATTTTGTTTTTCTTATTTTTTATTCGACGTTATTCAACATTTGAACCAGGATTCGCGCTGTATTTCTCGAAAAAGTGAGAGACGGTGTAACGATGCAAACATTCTTCACTTCACTTTTTGTCTCTCTCTCTGTTTAGTGCTGTGTATTTTTGTAGGATAAGAGAGAGAGAGAGAGAGAGAGAGAGAGAGAGAGAGAATGACGCGTGTGGCTTCAATGCCAATAGCACATTCAGGATTCTCGTTATTGCGTAACGTTTTATTTTATTTTATTTTTATTTTATTTTTATTTTTACAAAGTCCCTGTTTCTCTCTATTCTCTGTTACGTCTCTCTCTTTTTCTCTAACTACTTTTTCTACTATTTGTAAATCTATACGCAGATTTTTAAAACTTTATATTTATTTATTGTATTTTAAGTTTTGTTGAAAATGACGTTTTGTTGAAATAAACATTTATTTATTCATTTATCGACAGACTTTTGTTTATTTTCTTATTCGGTAATGTATTTATGTTCGTATTGACACGTTAATAAGGAAGAAATGTGTTGGAATGTGGTAGAATATATATAAATTTAGTTAATTGATATTTAAGGTCAATTTATAATTTAGGTATTTTCTTATATTATATAATTTAAGTGATCGTCATTTTTAATATAAAATATTGATGTATATTTGTGTATTTATTTATATATGGTTTTATTTATTAGTTTTTTTATTTACGTTTTAATATATTTATTTATTTGTTTCTCAATTGATATTTAAGGTAAATTTATAATTTAGGTATTTTCTTAGATTACATAATTTAAGTGATCGTCATTTCTAATATAAAAGCTTGATGAATATTCGTGTACTTATTTATATACATGGTTTTATTTATTAGATTTTTTATTTACGTTATAATATATTTATTAACTTGTCTCTTCATTTATTTACTTGTGTAAAAATAAATTAATTTACTTATTTATTTATTTATTTAACTACGCATAACATTATTTTAAAATAAAATCAAAAACTACGAACAATAAGAATAAAACAATTTGATTTTTCATCACGACACATATTATTACATAATATTCTCCCCAAGGTATTTTTTTACCAAGCATCAGCTATAATAAAAAGTTTAATTCAATTGAAAAAAAAAATTAAAAAAAAATCAATTTACCAAAAATTCAATTCCGTCGATTATATTTTTACTTTTTTTTTCTATTTTTTTTTTCATCTCTCGCTCTTGTGTTTTTTTTCCTTTTTTTTCTGTCTGTCTCTTTCGCTCCATTGTTAATTCTTTTTTTTTTAATGTATCTACCTGTCTTTTTTTTTCTCTCTCTCTCTAACGCGTCGCGCGCGGCATTCTCGCATCCGAGCCGAGCGAGCGTATATCCGGTCCATGCACAATCCACGCTTTTATTACGAATGTAACGCGCGCGGTTTTTCCAATGAATTCCAACATTTCAGAAAAATGTCCCATCGTCCTCGTCGCTTATATTCGAACGAGATATTTTTTTTTCTTCTTCAATTTTTTCTATATTTTTTTTTCTTTTTTTTCCCCCTCTTAATCTCTTTGTACGAGCTCTTGACTTTTTGTTTCGTTTTTTTTTACTCCTCGACGCCGAATAAACGATTTTGCAACGACTTTTCAAATTACGCAGGCTCCAGAGCGAAAATTACAAAATTGTCGACTGAGAGACTAAAAATAGGCAAAAAAGGACACGGGATGGATAGAAGAATTTATTGTATTTTTTTTAGCAATTTTTGAAATTATTTTGGTTCATAGTTTTATTTGATTTTGGTGGAATTGTGGATTTTTTTTGAATTACTTTTTGTGTTTTTTTATTTCTGTTAATTATGAAGTTGGAGAAAATTTTTCACTTTAATTTTCAAGATGGAACATTATTTAAGTAGTAATTTCAGTTTTTTAATTATAATTTAATCATTTAATAATAATTTAAATTATGTTTTAATAATTGCTTTACAATTTTATTCGATTGAAGCTTAATTATGGATTTTTGAATTATTATTGTGCAATTTTTTTCATTTTTACGTTACAGAAAACTTTTCACTTCAAGTTTTTATACGCAAAATTACTTAAGTAATAATGAAAATTTATTAAATTATAATTCAATAATTCAATAATAATTTTAATTCTTTAACTTCGCACAATATTATTCAATTCAAGCTTAATTATGGATTTTTGGACTGAATATTGTGTAATTTACTTAAGTAATAATAAAATTTTTTTAAAATTATAATTGAAAAATACAATAATAATTCAAGTTTTTAAATTTATTTCTTGACAATTTTATTCAATCGTAGTTTAATTGTAGATTTCTTAAAATTATTTTTATCTCATGTTCGTTAATTTTTGCGTTAGAAAAAACTTTTCATTCCAATATATTCCGACAAAAAATTACTTAAATAATAATGAAAAATTTTTTTTAATGATAATTTAACAATTTAATAATAATTTAACTTATTGCTTCAAAATGTTATTCGATTTAAGCTTAATTATGGTTATTTAAAAATTATTTTTGTGTCGTTTTTGTTAATTTTTGCGTTGGAAAAGGCTCTCTCCAATTTTTTAAAAGACACAATTTAAAAAATTACGTGAGACAGAGAGAAAGAAGAAAAATGGAGAATTTAATTAAAAAATTGTCACAGGTAGGCCGCAAGAATGAAACGATCGATTGCTCTCTGTCTCCGAGGGCTCTTTCGCCCCGTGATGACTCTATCAATTATTTACAGTCTGACGCAGAGAGGGAAGAAAAACCGAGAGAGAGAGAGAGAGAGAGAGAGAGAGAGAGAGAGAAAGTGACGAGAGAAGAAGAAAAAAAGCGACAAGTCGATAATTCGATTTTTTTTCGAAATTTCACCCTCGCGACAGTCAACAATGAAAAAAAAAACAACAATGTACAAATATTTCATACGAAATATCGAATATTGCACTAAAATCGATAGAATATTGAAAAATAAAATAGTTATTAGATTTAACAGAGCTTGTACACTGAGAAAAAATTTAGTTGAAAAATATTTAGTTGAAAAATATTTGGTCGAAGCAACTTAAACTTCAGTTAAATCAACCAAGAATTTAATTCAATTTGCAAAATAATATCGTTGAACGTATTGAAACAAATATTTTGTTGAATCAACCAAATTTCGGTTTTTGAGTGTAATTATTATTTCAGTATAACAAAAAATATTAATATAATAATTTTTAGAAAAACTTTTTAATAATCATCATAAAAAATAATACTAAACTTATTATTTCGTCAGTGAAACAATATCGAAAAATTGTAAAAATAAAAGAAAAAGAATTGATAAAATATAAGAAAGTGTTAAAAATAAAATAATCATAATGTTAATAATAATAAAATTATTATCATATCATTAAAACAATAAAATATCTATATAATAAAATAATATCAAAGTACTATTTTTAAAAAATGTTAAAAATTATCACAAAAAATTAAAAACAAAAATAAAATTTTAACAAAAATGATAAAAAATCGAAATTTTGAAAAAAAAAACAAAAAAAACCAAAAAATTCGCGAATATGGAGGAAAAATGAAAAAGTAATGTTAAATAAACGACAACGATAACGAATTTCAGAGTATATACAGCATTGGCGATAAGAGACAATAAGAACGACGAAAAAAAAAACGAAATTCGCTAAATAAGTCATTGAAAATATTCACCGAGAAAAAAATATGCATCGCGAATCATAAGTTTATTTTTTTACTTGTTTTTATTATTTTTTTATCTATAAATATACACGAGAGAAAAAAAGAAATAACGAGAGTGATAAGAAATTATTTATTTTCCGCATAAAATTGTCATTTACGTCGAGGAAACTATACGAAAACAATAATGATAACGATAACTTGTTCGTCTCTTTTCCTTTTTCTTTTTTTTCCCCTCATTCTTTCGCTCTCGTCGCACGAAATTGTCATTTTTGTCGTGAAAGAAACTTTTTTTTCGCGTCCGTCATATTTTTACGTTAACTGAAAGTCAGAATGGGGGGGGGGCGAAGGGGAGTGGGGGGGGGGCGAAGAGACGTACCGTGCGAGACTTGTATAGAGGAAAACGAGCGAATAAGAAAAAGAATGGGAAATATATATAATCGCGTGACGAGACAGTTTGAAACTCGTTTGCAACGAGGAAACATCGGGGCGTTCGGGGCCGAACGTTGTAATTCTTCGTATATAATGCGAATGCGGAGTATGCAAACATTGAAATACGAAATTCGTGACATTTTTTCGCTGCGAGAACGAAAAAAAGTAAAAAAAACAGAAAAAAAATTCGTTTTTTAGGAAAAACTGTTTTACCGTGTGTAGGTAAGGTGCGTTTGGTTCACAGGAACGTCGCTGTGGCGTCAGTGTCGCGATGCTCTCTCTTTGCCATTTGTTTTTGTTTTTTTCGTATTTAACCTCACCGAAAATTTCGCACTTCGGTTTTCACCGTTTGCTCGTTCTCGTCGTTTGATTTTATCGCTTGCACTTTAGGCATTTTTTCACTATTTTGTTCTTTTTTCAGGAAATCACGAAACGATGATTCTTGAACCACTTTTTCGGTACGATTCGCGATCGCGAAGTTTTACGTTCGAGCGTTACGAGCTCTCGCGAGAACGAAGGAATTGAACTGAAAACGTAAACAACGAGATTTCGCTTTTTTGAGTACGAAGTACATTTAGTGGCTGGTAGATGGCGCCAGGAGTTTCGTTGGCGTTTTTTTCGCGAAAACATAAAATTCGCGAGTTTTTTCGTTTCGTTTGTTCGAAAAACACGTTTCTCGATTTCAAGTTTTACATCCGAGTATTACGAGCTCTTGCGAGTACGAAAAAATTGGACTGAAAACGTAATAAACATCGATGACTCGTTTTTTTTTTCGATACGAAATAGTTTTCGCGTCTGAAAAATGGCGCCAAGCGTTCCGTCGATGTTTTTGTTTTCACGAGAACTGAAAATTCGCGAGTTTTTTCGTTTCCTCAGTATGAAAAATACGTTTCTCACTATTTCAAGTTTTACTTCCGAGCATTACGAGCTCTCGCGAGAACGAAAAAATTGGACTGAAAACGCAAACATCGAAATCTCATTTTTAGAATACGAAGTACATTTTGCTACTGGTAGATGGCGCCAGGGTTACCGTTGGCGTTTTTTTTTCACGGGGATTCCGTCGGAGCGAGGGAACTGGACGGACGCGCTTGATGATTTACGAGAGAAAAATTCCAAAATTTCGCTAAAAGATTACCAAAACCTGATTGTGA